>NW_019775617.1:167624-212345 GCF_001039355.2 Lingula anatina | reverse complement strand
GGGGGGGGGGGGGAGCTCCCGGGAGTTCAAAGGACCATCCTTTTGGCCAGTATAGTCAAAATCAGAAATAAAATATATTTAAGGTTCTGTGTCATTTCTCAGGTCGGTTCAGCTAAGAGATTTTGCACAACAGCATGACATCCATCTAAAGATAAGAATGTGTAAAATATTTATATAGGCCTATATATATATATATCAGGGAGATCAGTTTTGGAGAGTCAAAAGACGGAGGCGATACCCGCGAGACGGAGAATTCAAGGGTTGGAGACTCCCCATCACTCTGCACGTGTAGTTACCGAACGTCTGGGAGAAACACGTGTCTGGGAGAAACACGTGTCACTGGTCATAATGGGTAGGTGGGTTTTCCTTGTTTGACTTGGCGTTAGTCCGACACGAATCATGGAATCTAATTTTGGATTGCGTTTTGTGCTAAGTACATGTAACATGACGACATAATTGCCTATTTTGAGTTCATGCTTGGATTGAGCTTTGCTAAATTTATAGAAGCTTAGGACATGGATGTCATATGCATAAAAGGTTCATTACACTGGTTACTGTTGCCCAAATTAAAATTTGAATTCATAAGTGTTTATATGCCGTCAAAAGTCCCCCCCTCCAAAAAAAAAAAAAAAAAAAAAAACTTACACATACAACCACCTCTCAACGTTTGTGTCAAACAGGGGCCTGGATATTTGCCAAAACAATGCCCTTTTTCTTATTTGAGTTTCAGTTATTCCACTGTGACGACCATTTTTCCGACGTCCAGGACGTTTCAGTCTAAAAATAGCGTACGCGTACCAGTACCGCAAGTATGACAATAGTATACCAAAATTCAAGATTTAAGATATTTTTATTTACGTGTCACCCATACACCTATAATAATAGATAAATAATACAAATGTAGTACATTAAAACATTTTCTGTAGATCAAATTTCTGTTCAATGCCGAAAATTGGCAGCAGGTTTTGGCTGTAGAATAAAAATTTCTGTCATTATCAATCAAAACTTTGCCACTCGGCGTGAAAATTAGGTCACCAATAATAACAAGCAATCTTCTTATAAACACCAGTGTGCTATTTTTTTTTAATAATATATATATATATGCGCCATAGCTAGCCAATTAATTCTGACTGGCCCATTTATCTGGATATGCCTTCCTTAATTGGATCGTACTATTCTTGTTTTGCACGACTCCGTGCTCTGTAATATCAGTTAATTTTCTGTGCATTACACAGGGTTAATAGCTCCATAATAATCTGAGAAATGTTATTGTTTTGTTTGGCGCTGGCCTTGAGATGAATATTCCCCCAGTCAACACTCGCCGTCAACTCAGAAATCTTGCGCGATAGGCCTATTACTGCGTCCTTTCCCGCCAAATCCGACTTGTTCCCTACTATCACAATCGGCACATTCGACGCATTCTTTGCGTCCAGAATAACCTGACGGAGCTTCCTTACTTCCTCAAAACTAGAATTATCGTCCACTGAATACACTAATACGAAGGCGTCGCCATTGCTTATGTTCAGCTTCTTCATGGCGGGAAAAGAGTAATATCCAGCAGTATCGATGACATCTATTACCATTTCCTCGCCGTGGTTGAGGTACACGAGGCGATGGCAGTCTTCTACTGTTGGAACATATACTTCGCTCAGTGGTCCGCCTCGCAGACGTGACACGATGCTGCTCTTTCCGACTTTGGCCGCCCCTAGGAATACGACATTGAAGTGTTGTTTGTCATGCTGTCCTCGGTGACACTGAGACCGAGGTTTCGTCCCTTCCCATGTCCTTTTTGAGGACAGCCGGTGGAAAATCTGGCTTTGTGGCATGCTGTTAAGTTGATATGATGTCACATAAATAAAAAAGTGCGTCCTTTCTTTGCCCTTAAAGAAAAAGAAGAGAGCTCTCCTTATTAAATGCAATTTGGCAGAGTGTTAACTTGTATATTTTTCAAGAACTTTGTAGGCCTATCACAGGAATATTTATATTAATGTGCCACAGCACAAGCTGTAATTGTTGTATAATGTCACTCTTACACATATGATACTAACAGATACGAAATAAGATTAAAATATATCAATTACACATGGTAGAGCTTGGGCCTTTAAACAACACCCCCCCCCCCAAAAAAAAAATAAATAAAAATAAATAAATAAATAAGTAAATAAATAAATAAATAAAAAATAAGACAAAAAAATTAGGGTAAACATCTTAGCCTATTAAAACTTAGACGACAAATTTGTGTTGTACAAAGAACTAAAACGCTGCTTAACTTTTATATTTATCTGTTTTGCCTTAAACTTAGCCCCTTGAATATCTTGTGTTTTGCTTGCATAATGCTTTCACTCTCAGTGGTGAAATTAGTCCATTTACGAGTATGCCAAATACATTTATTGTAGGATAATAATTTCTTACAATTACAAGCTTTCAGACTAGCACTGCAAAGTCTACTTTGTTTATACCGGCAGCTGACTGATTCCTGCAGGCTTAGCCCGATCAAATCACACTAATTATAAAACACGTCCCTGGGACTTAAGTCCATAATTTAGTTCTGCCACAGTTCAAGATATATCCACGGCACTTAACTTTAAAATGCATTTATTAGTCTGAAACAAAAACTATGCGTTTCATAGACCTATAAAGCAAGCACCGCATTTCAATGAATTAAAATACTACTGATTATTCTTGAATCAAAGTAGGCTAAAATGTTGATTAAAAAGTTTGAACTGGTTTGGGCGGTAGACACTTTGTGAAACACACCCCTGCCGGAAAGAAAGAAGCTCGCAAGCATTGTTTCTTATCACGAACAACACTGGACCAGCTGCAGGAAATATCCTCTCGCCGTGCTTTTCATTTTTTTGCTCTGATTGACCTTTTTCTGGCACATAAAAATGTAGGTTTGCCTGAAGCCTATCAAAACAAACAAACAAACAAACAAACAAACAAACAAATAAATAAATAAATAAATAAATAATTGGCGTAAGTTAACAAGCACTTGTGTCCATGCCTCTGCCTGGTTTGCCCCCGTCAAAAACACTAAGTCAAAGGGAAATTTTAAGTGTATGCGCTTACTTAGTAGGGCATATCAACTCTGGTATAACATCAATAAACAAGTGTGATAGGTTCTCGAATGGATTACTACTTACCCGCCAACAATTCGCCTCCGTTTCCTTGTCAATGGACTCCGTGGATGTGCTTGCTTATCTGTCAGCCGAAATGACGTTCAGAAACTCTCAGCTAGTTCAAATCAAAGTGTTAAATGCAACGTTATATCTGCGCCTTTTATACATACGCTTTAAGCTACTTATCGATATTCCTTTGTCACTTTCATGTATGATGGGAGAAAAACGATGACACGTTGGTTCATCTGAGGTTAAAAACCGTAATTGTCCTTTGTGGAAGCCCACTAAATTTAAAATAAAAATAAATGAGTAGATTCTAGTCCTTTGCCGTTCCTTTGTACCGAAGTGTGGTTTCAGTATTTATATGCATGTTGAACATACGCAAATCTTGCGTTCTACGCTTTACACATCCCCTCAAATTACAGCAAGAACGTCTCAGATTGTGCAATAATTTTGCGGTTACTTCGACAAACTATAGGAATTATGCATTGATCAAAATTGGGAAGCATCACGCAAAATGGCCTAATTCGTTTTTTCTGTTCTTAATGAAAAGGCACTGTCGCAGAAACCGTAAACAGCTAGGCGAGCAAGGATGCCGGTAGCACATCCACGTGACAGGGTCACACGCGAGTGGCACAAACGTGAAGGCATGCTGACTTAGCTTTTTTTTCTTTCGTTATTCAATCATTTTTTATTTACTTCCAACGTAAATTGCTCTCTTCACTACATCTAGCTATAGTAGTTATTCTTTTGAGTCAGTTCTCCATTCATACAGGTATATATACTTATTGTGTTACTTGTTGTTTGCTTTTCTGTGTTACTATATATATATATATATATATATATATATATATATATATACTTTTTTTAAGCTCTTTTTTTTACTCTGTCATTGTATTAAGTAAGGCAACAATTATATAAGACATGCTCATTGGTATTTATTTGTCATGTAATGATATTTATTATTATACTTATTTTATACACGTATATACCAGCATACTACTCTACGTATAGATAAGTGAGCCAGCAGATGTCAAGCCATGTACACTTTTAGTGCTCAATAAACATTATTATTATTATTATTATTATTATTTATTTATTTTTACACATATTTGTTCAACAACCATCCTGGAACCCTTCCACTCCACTTACTGAAATCGACAACGGAGAGGGTAAAGTCCAGGTGTGTATTCTTTAAACCGGAGCTTTCACCTCTGCAGACTTCAAAACTTTCGCAGCCCGTAATGATGCTGAGGCTGCTTCATTAATATGTCTAACTTAATCAATTCCGTAGACTGAGAAAAATAATTGGAGAGGTGGCGAGGAGAGCAGTTATTGAAGGCCTCGAATGGAACTCCTCATTTGGACGCTGACTGGTATGCAAATGCAAATGCAAAAAAAATATATATAATAATAATAATAATAATAATAATAATAATAATCTTCAGATTGACATGGAGAAAGAAAGCGGCTTGCACTTTAAAATCTTTACCCCCCCCCCTACCTGCAGCATACGGCCTTGTTAACACAGTTATATAATTTAAAATTCTATATAAATGAAATGTATAGACCTACTATCCGCATTTGCCAAGTACTAAAGTCATATTTTTTGCCTACGTGTCCTGTTAATCTACTTATCTTTCTCAATTTAGACATTAAAAACGATCAAATCAGTCACTATCCGAGGTATTGGGTTTACGATATATTGTATGATGGTTATAATTCTTGATAACAGATGTCAATATTTCCAATATTTTCTTCTGTAATGGCCAGTCATTTAGGACTAAATAAGCCAATTAGGAATGCTATAAACCGTGCCAATGACTTGTGAGAATAAAAATAAACTGCTTATTTTTCGTGGAAAATTCAGATTCGTGGGAAAATCGTGGATAGGATATATTTTAACATCCATCTTTTTTTCAGCTGTCGAAATAGTTAAAGATGATTGTGTAACAAAAAATCACGACTTCAGAGCATTTTTCTTTAATTTAAGGGGTTAACATATTTTGCAAATAAATAACTTCCATTTTGATTTCTGTTTCGTAATAGTCAAAATGAAATGAATTTGGAAATATAAAATACTTTTTTTCTTTCAAGAAACAGAATTGACTTCACACAAATAATTGGATATACATCTAGTTTGGTATATTGTATGTAGCATCTTTGTAGCACTTCCCAAACAATCATTTTGCTACGCTTTAATTGATGAATATATACGTTTTGGTTCCATTTGTGGTGTGCATTCCCATAATTAGTAGTAGTTATATCATGAGGCGAAACGAACCGTAGAATAGAGCAAGAAGGGGAAAAACCAACGACATAAGTAATACAGGAAGACAGACAGGAACATTTAACATGCAACCTCTAAAAAAAAAAAAAAAAAAAAAAAAAAAAAAAAACGNGAAAGTGGGTGAAAACAGTGAATTTATTTGATATTTTGCTGAAATCGCTTGTGAACATAGACAAAATAAAAGGTGAAAATAGGCTGTAAAAACAGCCAGCCCGTCGGGCGGGTAATCTGCAAATCTTACCCGCCCGGCCTGAAAGTTACCAGCCTCGGGCTGGCGGGCAGGCGGCCATTTCATACACTGCTATACAGGCATACAGATTATTTAATGCTACGTTTACAATACTGGATATTTTTACGTTTTTCATATTAGCGGGAAGCATACTGGATTTAGTGCCTTTTTTAATTATATTTTTTATTCTGAAGGCATCTTAATTGGTACGTTCTAGCACAGAAACGGGGCTCTGAGACCGGGAAAATAACAGTCCAGCTAACTTAGTCTCACTTAATTCGCTCTGGTCAGGTACAGCCCAACGTTATTGCTTTTGCCATCAGGTTTCCTCGTGACCCTTTGAGAGATTTTTCAAGTTATCGCACGTCTAAACGTTTTGAAACCCACGTGCTACACCCACCCCTCGCGCACGTGAGACCTTATGAAAACCTTTTAAGCAACAACAAAATCCCAACCACGAGTATGTTCCGCATAGCGTTATATGACGACCACGTAAACAGTGGTTATCTAGTGTTTAGCAAATGAAATCGGTCAAGGTGACAACCAGTGATCAGAACATGAGAAAATAGACCGCAAAGACATTGCTAACCACAGTACAACTAATTTGTGGGAATAATGTTTAGATAATTTCTCTCGAGTCACGCCAGATTTAGGCGTTGACATTGAACATTCATGCCAGCTCTCCAATTACCCGTGGTAAATGTTAACCTAATTGGCATGTTTTCTTGTCTTCTGTGCCGTTCTTCTGTAGCTTTTGGGTCGAATGGCACGAGTTACGATTCACGAGACTTGCATAGATTTTGTTTTCGGCAGTTCAGTCTCAGATAGAATATACTATTTGAGATGTCAGTTTTGCTGCCTGGTGATTATTGGTACCTATTTTTTATAGAAACCACTCCGTCAAGTTGAGCAAGAATAACCGGTGTGATTGAACAAGTTTTTTTTGCCCTTAGTTTTCAAGAGCAGTTCTGTTTCCAGATGTTTTCATTGTATGAAGATGTAATCCTGCCATGCGGTTTCTTACAGGGACATCAGCGTTTGAAAATCACCCAAAGTTGTTGACGATAAACAGTTAACATTCCTGGTGTACATGCATATTTTTTCAAAAACGTTTCACTATTTCGGTGATATTTGTCTGTAATAAAACCATTTATACCATATGTTGACATGAAAACTGAGAAAAAGCATGACGCTCTTCGCGCACACTGATATATGGTTATAATAATAATAATTATAATTATAATAATGTTGGTTCTTCCACAGTTTTATAAAAAATACATATATATGAAATAAGAGGCATTTTCTTTGGACGTACGTCCAATTAGGCTAGAGTAATCCGAGCAATGATTAGCCAGCGACTAAGTCGATCCAATTTGTTTCACGGAATCCATTGTTGTTCTGATCTGAAATGCCCGTCTACTGGTTCAAAATACCATTAATAAGTACAAACCTACGGTTCAGATCGATTTAAGCCCTAGAAATAGCATTTTGCCTTACTTCTGGGATCTGTTTCACAAATTAAAGTCTTACGTATAGGGGCTCAGATTAGACTGCTAAAACCGGGGAGCCGACTAAAGTGAAGCCCACGTTACATGGTCTCAGCACTTTGAGATACCATTGATACTAGTTGATATATATATATATATATATACTGATACTAGTTGATATATATATATATATATATATATATATATATATATATATATGTCCTTATCATCATACAAATTCTAGCTCATACATGAATAAGTTGTAAATGATATAGACGGTTAAAAATATATCAGATAACAGAGCTTTTTTTATCTGATGAAAGATGATTTCGTGACCACAAAGGGCACCTCCACCCTCCGAAAAAAAAATCACTTCTGATGAAAAGGAAAACACACCTAACAAAACAAGAAGCATTTCAAAACAGTGATTTAAAACAGCTTTATTCGAGTTGAAAGGCCTTCCAATAATAATAATAATAATAATAACAATGATAAATACTATAGGTTCAACGTTGTGGTATAGCGTTATTGCACAGTAATTAGCATTTTGCCAATTGTATTTATCATAATACAATTGGTCTTACTGAAAGAGAATCCCAGTTCACAGATATGTGACAGCGGTCAAAAGCGGAACCCTCCGCACCGGCAATGTAGAAAATATAGGTAAAATTAGTGTTTTGTATCTATATTAAACCTATGTTGAACTAGACATTCCAAGACTACAGTATCCTTCCAAGGGCAATAAAAATCGTTTAAAATATTAGGTAAGCGGGTTGGGGGGGGGGATTTTTGGTTGAAATTTTTATCACTTCTTTTCCTCCTGAATAATGGCAACTTCTGCATTTGTGAAGAATTTTTAAGATAACTTGTTCATAAGCCAACCAACCGAAGCTGAAACGCCTCACGTCAGCGAATGGCCTAACAAGCACTTCAGTCACAAATACTCCTAATTGCACTTTAAAACAATCCAAACCATGCGCTTTGACAAGTGTCTATATCAACTGTATTGTAATATATAATACTCATTTTACCAATTAATGACCCACCAATAATGACTGTACTAAGTTTAAAATTGCCCCGAGGAGATAAAATACATCTCTCTAACTGAGGAACATCGCACCTCCTATGTTGGAAATATATGTCTACGTTAGATTGGAGTAAGCAAAAGGGATTTCTCGGGTAAAATACATGCCGAATCGTCTTATTCATTTTTCACATAATATGCCTTTAAAAAAATTTGGATTTTGTGTTCAATAAATAATATTGTACCTGTATCATACTTTACAGCATGACCCAAATATCCGGTACATCAGAATGAATTAAAATGTAATTGAGATAATGTATTCCATCCTTTAAGGATTCATTTGTGGAATAAATTAAGCATTTTTAGATGGAGAACGGCAACTGGGTTGCATGGACGCCAAATCCATGTTTTCAAAACATCGCATTTAGTTCTCGGTCATTTTACTACAGTGTACAAAATACCTACATGTAATAATAATAATTTAAAAAAAACATTTTGGCATATAATTCTAACATATAATTACACCACCACATAACTAATATTCACAACTTCAGCTGCCATTTTTAACATCTTCAATTTTTTTTTCTTCACCTTTCACAGCATAAAAACTTTTCAAAATTCCTTTTATTGGTACTTACTACCTATTCAGTGTTCCTTGATCTCTACCAACAAGTGATGTATTGTGGGAACACAGGACACCTCTGCTTTCTTAACCATGTGCAATGGACATTCAAAACCAGTTTTTATCGTATCACTGGTACAACAAATACCAGTACATATTGTTGCTAACTGGCTTTAATTTGTCTCCTTCTAAATTAACTTTCGTGGTTTCAAGAAATTCAAGAATGAATCTGAAACAGATACCTTGCTGCTAAAAGAAACCATGTTTCGTCCTTCATGAAAAGGTACCCAACATTTCCCTAAACTTCAATACGTACGTATTGTTTTCTATTGGTAAACGCAAAGCAGATAATTGCACCACCTGATCCAAAGATATGTATCACTGAGGTTGTTCAAGATAAGACCTTTCATAGATGTTCACAGTGTTTGAAATCTTGATGTTTAGAACAACACTAATGTATCAAGAACACACTTTTTCTTTCCGTTTTTTTTTTTTTTTTTTTTTTTTTTTCACATAAGAACCTTGGATAACTCTCTTCTATCTCACAGTCTGAATTTCGTCCCCCAAAACTTGTGTCTTGTGCACCAAATGCAAAGCCTGGAGAAAAGTTCCTTATCATTTCACCTCATGTCAACTTGGCAACACTACATATTCGTAGACCAGCAGAGGGCTTAAGGTTCTGCAGTGCTACCTTTTGGAGAGCTTCTTCATAAACCGGAGTGTTTTCTGCATCATTGGGGCAACATGACGAACCACTGGAACATGAAAAAGCAATAAATATATAAATAAAATAAAGTAAATAAATAAATACATAAAGAAAATGTAAGCATTGAGAACTTGTATTATATACACTGGCATAACATACGATCAGACATCCTGGAATCTGAGGTCTGATAAAACTTATTGTTTATCATGAACATAATTAATTATTTTGACCTTTCACAGAAAAATTAACAAATCATAAATCAGACAACTGACCAATCAGAGTAAAGGAAACATACCAATATCATATCAGAACAATAATTATATAATGGACCACAATAATGTTGCAAAATTTTAATTTAACTTGGAAGACACCTGCATCCAAATTTCAAATGAAACAATAAAACAAGGAATGAATTTAAATCTGCTTTTGGTAAATATGCTGTTTTGCAGAACTGGGCTCAAGCCAATAATTGTTCAAATCTGCACTCATATCCTTTGTACTGACTTCTTTGAACGAAAAAAGAATCTTTCATAACCACTGACACAAAGTCCCATTTTTTTTTCTTAAGTCAAGGTGCTATTATGCTATGCTTACACAAACCTTATTACTATCTTAAATTGCATGCCAATTTGTATCAAAATTCCACATTACAAAACTTGTTTCAAGATCAACCAAACACACCAAGTAAACTCATGTCAATTTGACCTTTCTGCAGAGTATGAAGACTCATGCACAAAAATCAATACTAATTACAAAGGGCCATCCTGTGCGATCATGAACGTCAAACAAGGAAAACTACACTGCAATAACATATACTGTTACACTGCAATGTGGCATATTATCTTCTCAAACACCACGCAATGTAGCATAATACAGACACTTGATTGTACACTGCACAACTGTTACAGTGCTTTATTATCTAGAAACAATGACTCCTTATTTACATTACTTTACTTGGACTATTAAAAAAATCAACAAAAAATTAAGTAAAATATGTGATATTGACTACCCGTTGTCGTTGTCTAAAACAAGGGCTTTTTCAATTAGCATTTTCTGCAATTAACAATTCTACAACTTTTCATCAATATCAACATAATTTTGCAGCAAGCAGTGTTTTTAGCCTTTTCAAAAAGTGTCAGAGAGCCTGCATATCACAAATCGGACAGTTTGCCAATCAGAGTAAAGGCAACATATCATAATTCTGGTCACAAACAATTGTAAAATGGACCAAAGAAATGTTGCAACATTTGATGTAATCTTGAAAGGCACTGGCATCTTAATTCTAATTTTATCATAAAACAATAAATTATCTGCTAAGGAGAACTCGGCTCAAGTAAATAAGTGCACAAATTTTTTCAGCAATAGAAGCCTGAACAAACAGAATCGTTAAATACCCAATTACACCTGCTATTCTGTGCTTAATTCAAGATGCTACCTTGCCTTGCTTATCCAAAGTCTGAAACCTTCATTCAATTAATCGACCTTGACCTGTCATTGTGTGATATTTGATGAAAAAAAAAATGAACAGAATGACCTGAATGGTAGGAAAAATTTGACATTTTTTCTTTTTTTTTCACACATACAGTTGAGAATTACAGTAATGACTCAATCTTTTAATGGGCAAAAATTACAAAAATTTCAGATGAATAATTTCATAATCACAAAAAATTATATTTCTATACAGCATTTGTGGTGTTTTTACTGCACAGAATAGAAGTATAGAGTAACCTGGTTTTAATTGTGTTGCTTCCACTCAACAGGAATGCTCTACTTTTAGAAAATTGTGACTGGAAAACGCAATACCTCTAAAATTCACAATTCAACACTAATGAAAAGATTGGCGAGTTATGGCCCTTCACTCAAAATAATATGTGCATGGTGTAACTATATACCTCGACTTTTTTCATCCCAAATATGACTATGAAATGTGGTACAAATGCTGACCTACTGAATGCTGGTCTAGCATTTTAAATAGCCACCAAATGACAGACGGAACAGGACATTGGATAGTTCAACACCTGTTCCTGTTTCATAGGTACTTCTGACACAAAGGTAAATTAGTAGCTGTAAGCAGGCATTGTGTTGAGTGACATACTCGCCTTTACACAGGGGGAAAAAAAAACAATACTTGCCTTTAAAAAAAGGGTCAAGATTAACCTAAGACTCTTGAGCTTTTTTTTTTTTGTTTATCTGATTGAAAATGTTTCCTTCACTCTGATTGGTCAGTTGTTTGATTTATGCTATGTTTCTTGATTAACACACAAATAACAGGACCCGTTATCAGTGGACATAAAAGATTCACCCCCCCCCNTAAACGCAAAGCAGATGATTGCACCACCTGATCCAAAGATATGCATCACTGAGGTTGTTCAAGATAAGGCCTTTCATAGATGTTCACAGTGTTTGAAATCTTGATGTTCAGAACAACACTAATGTATCAAGAACACACTTTTTTTCTTTTTCTTTCCTTTTTTTTTTTTTTCACATAAGAACCTTGGATAACTCTCTTCTATCTCACAGTCTGAATTTCTTCCCCCAAAACTTGTGTCTTGTGCACCAAATGCAAAGACTGGAGAAAAGTTCCTAATCATTTCTCCTCATGTCAACTTGGCAGAATTTCATATTCGTAGACCATCAGAGGGCTTAAGCTTCTGCAGTGCTACCTTTTGGAGAGCTTCTTCATAAACCGGAGTGTTTTCTGCATCATTGGGGCAACATGACGAACTACTGGAACAAGAAAAATAAATAAATAAATAAATAAATAAATAAATAAATAAATAAAATAAAGTAAATAATTAAATGCATAAAGAAAATGTAAGCATTGAGAACTCATATTATATACACTGGCATAACATACGATCAGGCATCCTGGAATCTGAGGTCTGTTAAACTTATTGTTTATCATGGACATAATTAATTATTTTGACCTTTCACAGAAAAAATAAACAAACCATAAATCAGACGACTGACCAATCAGAGTAAAGGAAACATACCGATATCATATCAGAACAATAATTATATAATGGACCACAATAATGTTGCAAAATTTTAATTTAACTTGGAAGACACCTGCATCCAAATTTCAAATGAAACAATAAAACAAGGAATGAATTTAAATCTGCTTTTGGTAAATATGCTGTTTTGCAGAACTGGGCTCAAGCCAATAATTGTTCAAAAGCTGCACTCATATCCTTTGTACTGACTTCTTTGAACGAAAAAAGAATTTTTCATAACCACTGATACCAGGTCCTATTTTTTTTTTTAAGTCAAGGTGCTATTATGCTATGCTTACACAAACCTTATTACTATCTTAAATTGCATGCCAATTTGTATCAAAATTCCACATTACAAAACTTGTTTCAAGATCAACCAAACACACCAGGTAAACTCATGTCAATTTGACCTTTCTGCAGAGTATGAAGACTCATGCACAAAAATCAATACTAATTACAAAGGGCCATCCTGTGCCATCATGAACGTCAAACAAGGAAAACTACACTGCAATAACATATACTGTTACACTGCAATGTGACATATTATCTTCTCAAACACCACGCAATGTAGCATAATACAGACACTTGATGGTACACTGCACAACTGTTACAGTGTTTTATTATCTAGAAACAATGACTCCTTATTTACATTACTTTACTAGGACTATTAAAAAAAAATCAACAAAAAATTAAGTAAAATATGTGATACTGACTACCCGTTGTCTAAAACAAGGGCTTTTTCAATTAGCATTTTCTGCAATTAACAATTCTACAACTTTTCATCAATATCAACATAATTTTGCAGCAAGCAGTGTTTTTTGCCTTTTCAAAAAGTGTCAGAGAGCCTGCATATCACAAACCGTACAGTTTGCCAATCAGAGTAAAGGCAACATATCATAATTCTGGTCACAAACAATTGTAAAATGGACCAAAGAAACGTTGCAACATTTGATGTAATCTTGAAAGGCACTGGCATCTTAATTCTAATTTTATCATAAAACAATAAATTATCTGCTAAGGAGAACTCGGCTCAAGTAAATAAGTGCACAAATTTTTTCAGCAATAGAAGCCTGAACAAACAGAATCGTTAAATACCAAATTACACCAGCTATTCTGTGGTTAATACAAGATGCTACCTTGCCTTGCTTATCCAAAGTCTGAAACTCTCATTCAATTAATTGAACTTGACCTGTCATTGTGTGATATTTGATGAAAAAAAAATGAACAGAATGACCTGAATGGTAGGAAAAATTTGACATTTTTTCTTTTTTTTTTCACATGTACAGATGAGAATTACAGTAATGACTCAACCTTTTAATGGGCAAAAATTATAAAAATTTCAGATGAATAATTTATAATCACAAAAAATTATATTTCTATACAGCATTTGTGGTGTTTTTACTGCACAGAATAGAAGTATAGAGTAACCTGGTTTTAATTGTGTTGCTTCCACTCAACAGGAATGCTCTACTTTTAGACAATTGTGACTGGAAAACGCAATACCTCTAAAATTCACAATTCGACACTAATGAAAAGATTGGCGAGTTATGGCTGTTCACTCAAAATAATATGTGCATGGTGTAACTATATACCTTCCCAAATATGACTATGAAATGTGGTACAAATGCTGACCTACTGAATGCTGGTCTAGCATTTTAAATAGCCACCAAATGACAGACGGAACAGGACATTAGATAGTTCAGCACCTGTGCCTGTTTCAAAGGTACTTCTGACACAAAGGTAAATTAGTAGCTGTAAGCATGCATCTCTTGACCTTTTTTTTTTTTGTTTATCTGATTGAAGATGTTTCCTTCACTCTGATTGGTCAGTTGTTTGATTTATGCTATGTTTCTTGACTAACATACAAATAACAGGACCCGTTATAAGTGGACATGAAAGATTCACCCCCCCCCCCCCAAGATGGCGCCATTTACCTTTCTGTTGCCTCCCTAAGGGTACAGGGGAGGTGTCCACGTGACGGGTGGGTACTACATGTTTCTCTGGCACTCCTCCCTGACTGGTCAACTTGGCCAGGTGATTCTGGCCCTTTGAGGGCCCCGCTGTGCCAAACTTCATCTGCCTCCTCCTGACCTCCCTGGGGGGTTTGGCGGCCACATCAACATAGGCCAGCTTGACCTGACGAACTGAAATTTGTTATAAAGGTCATTTTTTAATATTAAAGCAAAGAAGAAAAGAAAATCTCACAAGTCTTACAGGTACTTGAAATTTTCACTAAATGCTATGCAATTATGAGACTTGGCTTGTCCTGAGAGTGTGGTAATGACCCATTTCAGGAAAAGTTGCTCCAGTGAGAATCATGTACATGTTTACAAAAACTGCCAACATGGAAAGAGTATATAATTAGGTGTAGGAAATACTTGTGATGTAAATACCAAGAACCTTTAACAATTTTTGAACATTAGACTGTTCACCTATGAGGCTCATAAATGATGACAAGGTTACACTTTGTATACACTGGATAAATCACATTTTTCTTCAACTTTTTAAAGGCTCTGTCACATTCTATAAGCCAGGTGTGCCAGTGCCTTAAATGAACTTCATGCAATATATTTCTTTCTATACCTGGTGTAGCCTTTTGCATGGACTTAGAGATGTTTGCAGTGATTTTTTTCAGTTTCTCCTCCCTCTCGTCATGAAGGCGCTTGTAAAAAAAAGTAATACATATTCATTGAAACAACTGGCACACTACAGCTGACTGCCGTAATTAATAGTTCTTAAGGCCGTTAAGATAGAAACTTGAAAATTCACACCACTATAACGTATGGACATCACATCTATTATATGTTTATCTGGTATAAGCCCAGTGAAGACATAAAGTTGCCTGCTAGTCAAAAGTCTAGAGGCGAATGTCAACATGCAGCAGATACAAGGGCACCATGTATTTTACTGGAAATTTCAGCAAAATGTTCCTTGATAACCAAGACAAACCACATAAGTATCCAAAATTACTGAAAAAAGGAACAAGTTTAAATTTAAGTTTTACCACCATCAGTCAAATTTATGAGTCTCCAAATCCTTTCCGAGAGTGACTCATAACTAGAAAGTCAACACTGCACTTTAAAGGTTTATTGACCTTAAATCTGTGCAGGGTTTTGAAGATGGTATAGAAGAATGTTTATGTCAAAGCTCAAATTTAAAGGATTTTTTTTTCAATGTTAAGGTCTACCCGCACTGCATGCCCAACAATAACCCACCAGGTAAAGCTCCCTCCATGTCTCCATTTCCTCTGGCTTGGCAGTCTTGAAGTCTCGGATGCTATGCAGGTGCCACAACTCATCTGTCTCTCCCACAAATTGCTGAAATTCAGAGGAAAAAATGACACACACCCTGATTTGAGAGTGAGAATTTGCTATCAGCTGACGTTTTTGATAGTTTTTACTTAAGCTGTTTGATGTGAAGTATTTTTTTGTCTCTCTTTTTCTCCCTTTCCATCCCTTCCTCTCTCTCTCTCTCTCTCTCTGAATCATCAGTGACCCAAAAAAGTCCTTATAAGAGAATGAAATATCCATTTGTGGATAATGTAAAAATAAAGTTAATATAATCTGTGAGGGATCTCTCTCTCTCTCTCATGTTAAATCAAACCATCATCATCATCATCCTTCACTCTTGGTCTGCCCCTTAAAGTTATCACCACATTATCAACACAGTGTGTAACTGACCAGTAGTTATTTTTAGTAGTGTCTTGAGCATAATTGTAGTATCAGTGTTGATGGGATTTTTAGTTTTTGCCCAGCACGTGCCATGCTAACTTTTTAAGACAAGTCGACAGGTTCTCGCAACGAGTTTCACGTTGAAAGTTGATGTAAGTTGATTTAAGTTGATGAAACTTGATGTAACTGATACAAGACGATACACAGTACCAGTTGATGTTACCAGTTGATGTTATATATATCGTTGACAGTTGAATAAAATTAATTGACACCCGCAACACAGTGCTAACAACACTTGACATGTACTTACAGGATTGTAGTCTTCCAGAGTATACAGCTGAGTTGGAGAACACCGCTCCAAGACGGGCTTCATGATGTCATAGGGCACGCCACCCACATAGTCTAGAGCTGAAATCACATCAACAGACAGATGTCAGTAAAGTAGAGAAAAAAAAACTGAATCTGATACTGTTTCTTATTTTAAATGAGTAAGTTTTGACCTTCTCACAAGGTCTTCCCTACGTGAACTGAGCTGTCACCAGTGTCAAGTGGTGCCAGTCTATCTGGGATGTCTACAAGGGCCTGATCCCATAGACGTGGACAAATCATAACATCCACTTTGAAAACAGATGTCAGCTTCATAAAATGGCTTTAGCCCAAAAATTGGTCTTAACTTTTGGACTTAAGTTTTAATCTATTAAATTCAAGATAAATCAATAGTAGCCCATTTGATAAATACAGTAAGTATTGATTTAAGATCTGATAATAAGTCAAGCCTCTTCTGTTGGAAGGACTGAATCAGATGCAATATTTCATTCAGTTTGTCATGTAATATTGCATTTAATTCACCATGTCAGTATTCCATTTGATTTACCATGCTTTACAACATTAGAGAAAGAAATGCTTACGAGAACAAAAAGTTAAGAAAGAAAAACAGACACACCAACAATGAGACAACATATCAACCTGACCTGCTGGGTTTAGTCAGTACTTACCGTCTATGTTTTCTATCAGTACTTTCATGCAGGCATTGTACAAAGTTGGTACTTCTAGAAGAAAATCAGATAAACATTACATATTGCATTGTAAATCATGAAGGTTTTAAAAAAACAATTTTCATCACAGAAACAACAATCTCCAAACCATTAAACATCACTTTTTCTAATTATTTCCCTCTAAAATTTATTTATGTAAGTATTTGGTATTAGCAAAATTCAAGTAAAGTTTGAAATCCGAAGATATTTAAGAAGTTTGGTAAAGATGTTATTAAATGTTAGATACAAAATATTACAAAAGGACACTTTCACTGACAGGACTGTGTCAGGAACTGGGTCACCTCCATAGCTAATTGCCTGGGGGACTGGGGGTGGGGGTAGGGTGGGTGGGGGGGGTCACAATCTACCAGAGTTGTAATAATACAATACCTGTGAGATAAACCTGCTTTCTGCCTGAGTAAACCTGAGTACGAGAATGGCTCTTGGTGCCAATTAGAGATTCATCCACAAATTCCCCTAAAAATGTAATTAAGAAGACAAAATAATTTCACCCACAATCTTGCTCTCTCTCTTTCTCATGCCCTCTCTTTCCTCTGTCATTCTTGTCTCTCATTATCTCTCTTTTTTCTCCTTTGCTTACTCTTCACATTTTTACTCCCCTTTTCTCTCAGTCTCTCTACTGTTAAAATATACTTTCTTTACCCTTTCATCCACAAACTTGTTCTCACTCTCTGTCATGTCCTCTCTTCCCTCTGCCATTTTCCTCTTTCTCTCTCTCTCTCTCTCTCCTTCCTTTTTTTCTCCTTAGCTTACTCTTCACATTTTCACTTCCCTTTTGTCTCTCTCTCACCTTTCTTCTTCCTGTTCTCGTCCTCCAGCTCCATGTGTGGCAGTGGTTTATAGTGAGGTTGGATCTCTGGTAGTGTTGCTAAGATGTCACCGGGAGACAGCTTTATCTGTAACCATGGAAACATACTGATAGAGAGAGACCATTCTAAGTTCTAACCAGTACTTCTCAAGACAAATATGTTAAAATCTTATTACCCCCCCCCCCCCCCCCCCAAGCAAAGCCCTAGATCTGCCAGTGGAACAATGTTGGGAATTGTTGAAATTATTAAGATAGAGAGCTTGTGAAAGATTTATTTATCTTGAAATAAACTAATTACTTAAAAACTGAGGTTTGAAAATTTCATCAAACTGTTCCCATACTAGGACGTATATCTAACAAGAACTACAATCACGTGGATTGTTTCTAATAACCTGTTTGGATGGAGTTGGAACATCAATCATCTTCACATCTGCTTTTCTTTTTTCTCCATGTTTAGCTGACCTCGACCCATCTTTCTCTGACCTTGACCCTGACCTTTCCTTGTGATGACTGCTGGACTTTGACCCCTCTGATACCGACCTTGACTTATCTTTGTGTTTGCCATCTTTATGATAATGCTTGGCTGTAGAATGACCATCATGATGGTGACCACTGGAATGACCACTCTTATGTTTATGATCTCGTTTTTCTTTACTTTTCGAATGCTTGTGTCCAGAGTCACTAGAATGTTCTCTGTGCAAATGAGAACTGTTCTTGGCAACATCAGAACCCTTAACAGTATCTTTGGCATCATTTGTCAAATCAGTTTTGGGTTTTGTGAGATAAGATGCATTTTTCCTCTCTTCTGCATTTTCCAATGGTTTTGACTTTTTGGATACTTTTCGTTTGACAGCACCAGCATCATAGTTCAAGAAGTCTTCGAAACTCATCCCTGGATTATCTTCGAGATCCTCATTCACCATATTATTCTGGGGCTCCATTTTCCCCAAGGTACCTTTAGAGTTTATGTCTTTTTTATATTGCAAATCCTTACTGTCTGTATGTAAATCATAATGACAAGGAGACTTCTCTCTCTGATCTGCTATCGCAGGCATGTCACCTGCAAAACTGGACACTTTCCTTTGGTCTTTCTCTCCATTTGCATATTGCATGGAGTCGCCTGAGCTGGTCTTTTCCATGTCATTTTCTGGTTTCTCTGAGTTGCACTCCCTGGGTAGTTTAGAGGCAGAGGTGTGTTTTCTTTCCTCTTCATGACAAATGCTAGAGTTGCTTGCCTTCTCTTTTCTGTGACCTTTTCCACTCTTGCTTTTATGTTTCCTATGGTCATGACTCTCATTGTCACTCTTCTTGACCTTGACCTTGGAAATGTCACCACCATCTTTCTGAGGAGATCTGCAAGGTATTTTTCATATCTTTACTCAAAAAGATAATTAATTGAAAATTAAATTGTATGCTACTCTAGTGACATAAAATCAAGTTTCCATGCAGTGCGTTGTCAGAAAATACATAGTAATAGGGAATAATATCAATACAAATGCCAAGTGCTATGAGTTTCATGATGACGCTATTCTCATTTGGGCCTCAATAGGTGAATAGCCTCTTTTCAAAAAATAAATTTGTAGGTAAGCAACAGGCAGAATATTAGTTGTTGATCGAATAAAAACATTCTGCTTTGCTCTTAGTGCATAAGAATTTCCTTTCATCAAAACATGTGTAGCTAAATCTGACAGAAATTTTGCAACATTTCTGTACTATGAGCTCAACATAAACATGTCAGGTCTGTAGCCAACAATTTCAAAGGGATGGTCCTTTTTATGAAAAAGTGGACCTTTTACCATGAAATCTTCACTTACCTAGTTCAAATTGTACCCACAGCAGACCTTAACCGGTTTGATTGAACCTCTAGAACTACCCCCCCCCCCTTCCTGGCAACAGCCCTGAATGTTGATTTTGAACCAGAATATAAGCAAGCTTTGTACCTGTCAACTTTCTCTTCAGGTGTTGCTTTTAAAAAACCCTTCCACTTGGTGACAAGGGCCCTGGCCTGTTCTCCCACTGCCTCATGTTTTCGCAGGTGGTTCACAGTTTTCCCGATCCCCGTGGACTGTAGCACGTCAAGAGTAACAGGCAACTTTTCCAACTTCCTGAACACTTTGAAAATCTGGGGAAAGTTAAGTTCAAAGGAATGCATTAAGGGTAGGTCTGTCGTTATGATAGTTAAGTATTTTATTCATTTATTTATTTTATTTTATTGCTTTATGTAAGACGGGTCAGAGGTGCTGGGTAGGCTATTGGGTTCCCACTATCGCCTCTCCATGGTACAGTACTTACACATTATTTGCTTTTAACACTATAAGTGAAATTGCCACATGACGCAGCTGCACACCAGCATCGAACGTTTGCATTTTTCGAAATTCTGAAGAAAAATATCATAACTAACAAAGTGAGAAATACTAGGTTATCTGTAAGGAAACTACTCCTTATTTTATTAGGCTAACCTTCTCTTCCGCAGGCCCTTTCTCAAGGTATTTCTTCAGTAACAAGATCTGCTTTTCCACATCCTCCATGTTGAGGACGTCACGAGCTGTGAAAATACTACGCGCCGATTGAAAAAAAGACCGGTTAGGTCCATGAGGATCTTTTGCTCAGATTTATCAGTAGATGAGCGTGGTACTAGTGAGATGATGATTTAATTTTTTTGTAACAAATAATATAAATTATAATTTAGAATAAAAATGGATCAACAGCTGAAAACGTTTTACTCTTCTTTGTATTTCATACTTTCTGTCAGTCCATTACAATTACATGTTTTAGTATGAATATTCATTTTCTGCCACCCTATATACATAGTGCTACCAAAGGTGGATACTATATAGTCTATCCATTTGATAAACCCAAGGGAGGCGTTTGGAAAGGACAATTGTGTTAGATGAGACAATACAAGCTCATCTAGCACAATGGCATCTGTGAAAATCTTTCTGATTGGAATGGATGAATGAAAGAGTTTATTGCTCACACATGACCTTTCAAATAAGGTACAATCATCAAAGACATGACTACACAGACATAAATCTAGCTCAATAACTATTAGCATATAGGACCTTTATATAGCCTACTGGTGTTACATTTATACTAAAAAAGTAACAGAAGTGTTAAATTAGGGAGGTCAGGTCAACTTTGATAGTAACTTAAATATCTGCCAAAGTGATCTCATCTGATAGAGCAACTCATGAGCTTTCCAAAACATTTTATTTTTTGAAAATCAAGCAAGCCAATCATAAGTAATTAAATTTTCAAGAATGCTAGTCGGCCACAAAATTTTGAAAAAGTCTTGTAGGCAAGCACATGTAACAGTGGAAGCCAAAAGTGTCACCTAATTGCCCAATCAATTAAACAAAATTGGCATAACTTTTGAATGGAGTAAAACATCCATTTGAAATTTTCTGGAAAGTTACACTATGCCAAGAAGAATCTGACACGAAAAAATGTCTGTAATTTATCCATTATTTCCATGGCAACCATTGCTAAATATCAATAGCGGTTGATACTATTTTTTTTCAACCCGAGGCTTCAGCTTCACTGCCCAAAGGCTACTTTTGGATGAAAATGATTCTTAATAATGTGCCACTAAAAACAAAAATCATGGCTTGTAATGTATCTGTTGCTATGGAAATCGTCATTATGATAGCTGTTGCTATGGTAACAGTTTGAATTATTTATTACATGTCATCATTATTCTTTAAACTGAATATGCACTCAGTTTATGAATTTAAGTTAAATAGTAAACAAATACTATGTCACTGTTGCCATGGCAACCAATATTACAATGACAATTGCATATACGAGGTTTATAACTAGTAAAAATGCCAGAATGCACAATGAAAATAAATAATATACGATTTCGGTGAGTTATTTTTTGCCAAAAAATTAAATTGATATTGGACATCATAGCAGCTAGGTAATAGAAAAACCAGCGAGATTTTTTTGGAGAGACTGCCATTACGTAATGGCAGTTTTAGGGGAATTTTCCTTTTTTTTTTTTTTGTTAAGAAAAAATAAATAAACCGTTCTTTTGTTCACTTTTGTTTGATTGCCATTAACCATTCTAGAGTTATTGCATATCTTCATGATTTTAATTAAGATTCCCCTCTTACGTTCTCTGACGAGTTATAATTAGGCGAAAAAAGAATTAGCCCCATCAGTTTCGTACGTAATTTCATTCTTTGTTTGAAAAATAAAATAAACTCTATATTCTTGAATTGCAGACGTTTTATCAATATCCTTGGGTTTCGCGACCAATTCAAAGATTTTCTGATTAGATATTCTGATATCTTGATCCTCTTTGGGTGCTGAAAGTGCAGTTGCTTTTTCATCAGCAGAACAGCTTGGTGCGTCCGCCATTTTGTTTGCGGTAAGATCAAAGTCACTGATTTTCTAATGGCTGTTACGGCTCTGTCTTACCAAAAAATGTTAAATAATTAACTAAATTGAACCAAGAATTAGTTAAATTATCTAGGTAGGGGTTACAGAATTTTTAGAACTTCCTTACTCTAGCTCTAAAACACGATTAAAAACTTTACAAGCTAGTTGTGGTTGCTGTTTTCGGTTAAATCACCTTCTGTAACCCCTCAGTCGAACGCTTAGTTTATTCTCTGCATGAATATGTGGTCAAATACGTGGAAATAACACCCGGGACGCCGTACGGAGCTTTTGGAAAAATGGCGCGAAACGCGCAGGTTGAGCAAAATGCGTAAATAGTGGGAACCAAACGAGGAAGTGAAATCACCGGCGATTTCTCGCAGCATTTTCGTGGCTGGAGGTTTACAACGGAGACATGGTACATTGTTACACATATTGTTAAAAAGGCCATTCAATGCACTTTTTAAATATATTTTCATATTTATCATAGGACCCAAATCTTAGAAGTTATGATGGAAAACAAACAGCGAGGTTAGATTTCTTCCCGTTTTCGACTGAGTGAGCGGTGTGACCTGACCTCCCTAGTTAAATGAGAATAATTCAGCCGAGAAGATACATGTACCATTGTTTTCTGCTGAACGCGGTTTAGGCCTACAGGTGGTATGACGTGGTGCTCTACAGGTGTAACGTGACAGAGAATCCCCCATGACAAAGATTCCGCCTACCATTCATTTGTACAGGTATAGTGTGACCATGTGATATAATTGGTTATTCTCTGTCTACTACNGAGTAAACTTCTGTAACTCGAACGCTTGATTCATTTTTCTCATGAATATGTGTCCAAATATGAGGAAATAACATCCGGGACGCCGTACGGAGCTTTTAGAAAAATGGCGCGAAACGCGCATGTTGAGCAAAATTCGTAAATACATGTAGTGGGAACCAAGCGAGGAAGTAAAATCACCGGCGATTTCTCGCAGCATTTTCGTGGCTGGAGGCTTACAACAGAGACATGATACATTGTTACACATATTGTTCGAAAGCCCATTCAATGCACTTTTTAAATATATTTTCATATTTATCATAGGACCCAAATCTTGGAAGTTATGATGGAAAACAAACAGCGAGGTCAGATTTCTTCCCGTTTTCGACTGCGTGAGCGGTGTGACCTGACCTCCCTAATACAAACTGACACATGCATAAAAACTCCCCATGTTGAATTTTAAGTGGCACTTCCAAGAAATATGGTGATAGGTAATCATTAAAATATGCTTTTTTGTTTTATGTTTTGCTTTACATCCAGTACGTGCTTCACACCAATAGCATTTTATCAACTTAATTGATTTTAACATTAATTATTAATAAATAAGGCAAATGACTTCGTTTTGGTTGTAAGTTTTTTGTGAAAAGTGAATAAAAGAAAACATAATGTACTTTTGATACCCATTTGTGTCTGTATAATATATAAAATAGCCATAAAGTACAATAATTTTTGGTTATTTTAATTGAATTTAACTAAGAGATAAAAATAATTTTCATCTGAATGTGCACAACATATGTAGACTGGAGAGATACACCAAAAACTAGTTTAAAACCTTGGCTACATATCAAACTGTGCCAAACAAACATATATGAAGGTGACATGAATTGCAGCTTGGTCTAGTTATATCTCTTTATATAAACAAAATACATCTATTAATAATTATCATATCAACTGCTAGTCTGAGTAAAGGACCCAGGTTAAAGACCCACTGTATATATAATCCCTACTATGGTGTACACCATGACCAAGTTAATATTTCTCTTTGTACAAGCTGCTGTTATTACAGTAGTAACATCAACTTTACAACATCATGCTGATGTCAATAATGATGCTTTGATGAAACTGGTTGAAAGAGTGGACAGGCAAGAACTAGAGATAAAAAATCTAGTTAGAAAACTAAACAGACAAGAACAAAAAATGAAAAAACTTGAGGCTGAGGTTGCTGCAGTCAGACTGGAGAACAAACAACTTAAGGTATTTTGGGCTTTGAATTTTGTCTCTCGGCATGATTGTAGTTTTTACCAATGATTAACTTAAATGTCAATAAATAGTTAAAACAAACACAATAATTAGCAATCTAAGTTCTACAATTCCCATGATCTAAAAATCACATATCTGTAGACCAATTAAAACTATGATTAATTTTTCTTTCACTTTCAAATAAGTCAGATATTCAGAAAGACAAGGTGAAGCTTGATGGGCAAACCACCATGGCTGCTGAAAAATACAGAGCAAAGTTTCACTATGGAAAGCATTCCATTACCAAGAGACAAGTGCAGCAAGGAAACTGTAAGCTAAATTACTTGTAATAGTTCTTAATATGTTGACTTGTTTACACCATTTTTACACAATATAACCTGAGGAATATTGCTAAACATGATAAAAAAAAGCAACTAAAAGTATATGTTTAACGTTTAATAAAAAAATGTGAAGATGCATTAGACTCCAATTTCTAAGCATACATTCAAATGTTTATTCAAATGTTTATTAATTCTGTTATTCCCCTAGCAGTATTTCAGCAGTACCTTTTGGCTGTCTTATATCTTTAAAGTATGCTTAATAGTTTAGGGACAGCTTACAGCTTCAGTCTCATTGTTGAAAACCAGTTATTCAAATCAACTTATATCTGTGTCCTTTATTTTAGTGGCGAGTTCAGTCTGTGTACAAGGACCCCAGGGACCTCCAGGAAGAGATGGCAGGGATGGATTCCAGGTTTACTTAATTTTCCAGACTTACTTTACAAATAATTATGTACAAGATGTTATTTAAGAATAAACAGCTTTTTCTATTGAAATATGTGCATCCATATATCATAATTTTGCAAAGAAAAAAAATGTATAATTCTAAAAAATAATTTTACAAAAAATGCTTGATAATAAAGCAATGAGATTCTTACTTATGGCATTTATAAACAAGTTGATTATATGCAGATATAAAGCCATTAGAATAATCTGCTACATACATGTAATACTATGAGTTATTTGATACATGTATCTGTGTGAACAGAATATCAAAAACCTTTTTCTAAAAGTAATAAAAGTAAGGTTATTCCCTAGCTTTACAATTCAGAGCCATGTCTCACGTTTGACATAGGTTAAAAATTGGAAACATAATAATTCAAACTCCGTTATTCATACAAACTATGTACTGATAACTTTTAACCCTTTGTATCTTGTTCAAACCTTCAAATATCATGAAAATATATCACATTTGATTAAGAAAAAGAGTATCCTAAGATAAACGTTCAAATTGTCTTAGTATGCGAAATTAATCTATCTAATGATGCACATAATATTGTATCAGTAGTAACCATACTACAATGTAGGTTTATTAGGGACCAATCCCACAGATATTTGGACCGATCTATCTCCCTGGGGAGCCTCACTAAATTGTTATCAACTTAACCAGCTTAAATGTCTGTCATGCCTATTAAGGCTGTTAGGGGGGTAATTATATTTACACCCTAGCCGATTCTGTAGGCGTGACAGACATTTGAGCCAGTTAGTTGACGGCAATTTAGTGAGACTTCCCAGGGAGTTAGACCAATCCAGATGGATCGATCTAGCATGGGAACCCAGTCTTAATGTAATAGAAGCTAATAGGCTAAGTATGTTTCACACATTGTTTTTTTAAGGGACCACCGGGACCAAAAGGGGAATCAGTTTCTCTAACCTTAGACAACCTGAGACAAATGCTGAGGCAACTTGGAGTTCAGATTGGCATGCCAACTACAACAGGTTTGTCTAATAACTCTAATGTCCTATGCTCTTTAATTACTCTTTACATTTTTATGTACAGACATTTTTATGTACAGATGTGTCTGTACATATAGCTGTCACCTGCGTCTGTCGTCGCCGTCGCCGTTGCCGTGCACTCAGCAATAACACGATAAGTGGAATACCGTTTTACATTTTGTATTCAAATTTACAGAACTGATGAATATTCATAATATGCAGGTCAAGTTCGAAAATCAGCATGATTGGGTCACTTTTAGGGAATTTATGCTGTTTTTTCACTTTTTCAGCATATATGCAGCACTGATAACACGATAAGTGGAAAACCATTTTACCTTTTGGCTTGAAACTTACAGAACTGATGAATATTCATAATACGCAGGTCAAGTTCTAAAATCAACATGATCGGGTCACTTTTAGGGAATTTATGCTGTTTTTTCACTTTTTCAGCATATGTGCAGCACTGATAACATGATAAGTGGAAAAACCATTTTACCTTTTGGCTTGAAACTTACAGAACTGATGAATATTCATAATACGCAGGTCAAGTTCGAAAATCAGCATCATCGGGTCACTTTTAGGGAATTTATGCTGTTTTTTCACTTTTTTCAGCATATATGCAGCACCAATAACACGATAAGTGGAAAAATGTTTTTATGTACAGACACAGATGTGTCTGTACATATAGCCATCACCTGCGTCTGTCGTCGCCGTGGCCGTGGCCGTCGCCATGCACTCAGCGATAACACGATAAGTGGGATAGCGTTTTACATTTTGTATTCAAATTTACAGAACTGATGAATATTTATAACATGCAGGTCAAGTTCGAAAATCAGCATGATCGGGTCACTTTTAGAGAATTTATGCTGTTTTTTCACTTTTTTCAGCATATATGCAGCACCGATAACACGATAAGTGGAAAACCATTTTACTTTTTGGCTTGAAACTTACAAAACTGATGAATATTCATAATATGCAGGTCAAGTTCGAAAATCAGCATGATCGGGCCATTTTTAGGGAAGTTATGCTGTTTTTTCACTTTTTTCAATATATATGCAACACAGATAACACAATATAGGAAAAACAGATTGGCCAATTGTCATTATACTCACAGGAGTTGTCAATCCTGCTAAAATGCAGGTTGAGTTTGAAAATCAGCATAATCGGGGCATTATTTTAGAAGTTATACTGTTTTTTTCACATTTCCTCAGATTCAATTTTTAGGCATGTTAACAGTCTCATTATTGAACTAATAAGATATGTAAAAGTGTTTGTTTGATATTTTCTGCATCTTTACAACATTGTTAGTTGATTATGTAAAAATGATGGTGAACTTTTTATTATGTATTGTGTAATATAGTGTCAAAAATGGAAATAAACTCATATCATTGCAGTTTGTCAGATTCAATCATCCACTATGTTCAGAATCTCAGAATGGAGGAAATCGGACATTTAACACTGTTCTATTGATACTTTCCCAATCTCATCAATTTTCTCAGTTGGTCATATAAAAATGGCAGTAAAATGTTTATTTAGTTTTATGTTAAAAAAGTGTTAAAAATGGAAATAAACCCATTTCAGAACAGTGCTGTCATGTTTACATTTTGGCATTTTCAAGTCGTGACTTTGAAGTTCCATGGGTCTGAAGACCTTTGCTAGTCACATTTTCTGAATATCCGTGATACTAATATTTTATAATTAAAAATTGATGGTCATTATGGAGTTCAGAAAGGGGTGCCACCTACAGGTTTGTCTGGTGCTTTACCTATGCACAGTATACGTGAATCTCTTTTTATTAATTAGGGAATACGTTCTACACTTTAATTGCATTGATAGGACTTCATTAGTGCATTCAATTTTCATCCATTTTTTAAATGTTTTAGTTTTTTTAGTTTAGAGACAGCTATTAACTGGATAAAACTTGTGCAACATTACTAGTAAGTTGATCATTAAGATGTCTGTTCTTTAAGTGTTAGTTTTCATATGGTATCTGGTGTATGAGTAATATCAGCCATTGTGAGGCAGTGTTTACCAGTCCAATGTGTTTCTCTAGGTTTAATATGTGTTTTCAGGCCTACCAGCCAATACCAACCATGGTGGGGCAGTGTACATACGTTGGGGCAGAACAACTTGTTCAACACATTCCAAACTTTTGCACAAAGGTAAAGTGCTATTCAAAATAATAATAACAATGTAAAATGATAATAATAATAATACAAATTTTTGAAAAAAAAAAAAAAAAATATATATATATATATATATATATATATATATATATATATATATATATATATATATACGAGGGCTGATTGATAAGTAGTGAGCCTCATATAGAAGGGGTACACATTTTACAAGTATTTTTCTTTAATTTTCAACATAATCTCCTTGAGTATCTATACACTTTGCCAGCGAGTTTTAAGAGCCTCTATGCCACTTTTATAGAAGTCCTTCTCTTGGCCGTTCAGAAACCCCTCCACTTCACGTATGACGTCATCATCTGCCACAAAGTGAGTACCTGAAATGGCCTTTTTCAATTTGGGAAATAGATAATTGTCAGAGGGAGCAAGATCAGGCGAATAAGGTGGATGTTCTATCAGTTCAAAGCCACACTCATTGATTGCAGCCATGGCAATGACAGACTTGTGAGCAGGGACATTTTGCAAAAGTCACTTACCTTGCTTATTTGAGAGTGCTACCTTGTCGACATAAACTATCCACAGGCCTACCCAACTACCAGACTCTGCACCTAAGGATCCTGAATTAACCGGTATATCGGACCACACTACCCGTTTTCAAGGTGTGTGTCAGATCGCATTTCGGAGTATCAGCCAGAACACCGACAGGATGAGCCCTGGCATGCTCGGCTGTCACCTTGATTGGATAGTAAACGATTGTCGTAAAATCGCTATATGATTTTAAAACCGGGTGCATAAATTTGAAAGCCACCTAGATGAACCTTAGATTGCCACATTAATCTAATACAATGCAAAAAAGCCCTATCAAAAGTGGTTAAAACATTCAAACCGAATGTCGTAAAGTCCCCATATGTCCCCATAGAGACAATAACTAGTACTCTAAAGTAAGAGTACAGTTTAAGGTTGTTCAGCCGAGCGTGGATGAGCCCGCAGTCGTGCTACAAAATTTGTTCTCGGGTATGATACACCGAAATGCGATCTGACACACACCTTGAAAACGGGTAGCGTGGTCCGATATACCGGTTAATTCAGGATCCTTAGGTGCCGAGTCTGGTAGTTGGGTAGGCCTGATCCAAATGACACCAAACTTCGGCTACAGACCTTTAAATAGTCAGGGAATAGAAGGGCTTAAAAAGGATGTCCCTGCAAGGCTGCATACATACCTAGGGATGTTATATGACCGTGGCGATATGATGATCACTGAAGCCTGTCCATTTACTAGGCAAGCTTCAGTGAAGATCGAGGGCAACCTCGAGCCGCTACCCAAAAATGTCTCGCTTCACTCGACATTTCTGCGTAGCGTCTCTCGGAAAACTCGGATTTAACCTCGATGTAGTCTAGAATTTCATGACTACATCTTGGTTAAATCAGTCGAGGTCTTTTTAATGCTGAAAGCCAAAGGCAGAGTGAACATATGATCTTAATTCTTGGCATCAAGAGAATAGTGGACAGTAGACAAATTTAAAATCTCTTACGCTCTTAAAAAATTAGCATAAACTTTTCACGTTTAACAATTATTATTTATCATTTTATTACACTAAGTCATATCATATGGGTATGGTGTGAAAACGGGGAATAGCTTACATTTAAGCCACACATGCATTCAAATTATTTGTAAATCTATAAATTTTAACGAGGATTGTGTTATTTACCTTTTGTTTTTAAGCTGTTCATTCTTCCTCTTTATCAGATATAACGGTAAAAATCAAATGCATTCCCCCTTTGAATTTGTAATTACATGTAGCACGAGAATGGTCTGAAAACTAGCACATGTATATTCCGAAACCGCCTCGTAGTAAAAAAAAATGTCACCAAAACGTAGAACCATTACTCCTGTGGACTTGAAATGAACATCCGTTTGATTTTGACTATATTCCGTAACCGCCTCGTTGTCAGAAATAACAATAAAAATACTAGAATTATTACTCCGGTGAACTTGTTATAAACATCCGTCGATTTTAAATAAATTCCGAAACTGCCTCGTTGTCAGAAATATCACCAAAAAGTAAATTTCTTTCTCCTTTGCACTTGTGAAAAATAAGTTTGACTATATTCCGGTCTGACGCTCCCTTTTTATCAAAAATGTCACTAAAAAGTAAAGGTTTTGCCTTGGGACCTTATTTCCGCAGCAGTCCGAGCTACTGTAGGTGTGGCTCAGCTGAGACGTGCATGGTCAGTGTTGACGGTTGATTAAATACTTCTCAAGCCAGTTGAACGTCCACGACAAGTATTTAGCAAAAATTTTGAGGATTTTTCTGTTCAAATCGACCCTCTGTTTGTGCCTAGGTAAGGCAAAGTGACTACTGTTCACCTACGTAATTACGCTAAACAAAAGTAGCCATGGCCAGTAAGTGTGTCACCCACACACGGTGTGACTGAAATGCGCAATACACCGCAATACAGCGCAACACAGTGCAATACACTTCAAAAAACAAATCCAGTTGCAAATACACAAAAGAAATGACCATTCCCAGCAAAGTAGGGTGATATAAAAACAACCTATATTACTAGGTAAGTAATATCGTTGATATAACTTAACAAATCAGCAAGACTTTTATATTGTCCGGTTGGCAGCCATGTTGGCGAGTGGCTCTTCTTGGATATATTACTGGCCAAGAAGAGCTACTCGCCAACATGGCGGCTGACCAAACAATGAAAAAATGGTCAAGTTGTATCAGGAATATTAATTACTATGTACTATATTTTGCTTTTATATCACCCTATTTTATTTGAGATTACCCTTTCCTGTGTTTACTTGCAACTGGACTTGTGTTATCAAGTGTATTGCGCTGTGTTGCGCTGTATTGCAGTGTATTGCGCATTTCAGTGTGTCACGAGTGATGGTCAAGACGAACAAAAGACCACAGATGTTGACACACAAAGAAAATTGGTGCAACTAAATCTTGACTCTATTACTTCTGTGACAAAATCATCTGGTGTAACTGGAAGAAAACCACCTTCAAAGAAGAAAAGAACCAACAGCATGGAGTCGACAGAGAATCCAACTGCAGATGAACTCCGCACGATCCAGAATACATTGGCAGAAATCAAAAATGAGATGATACGTAAATCTGACGTTATGGAATTTCTGTCACAGCTTAAGATCGAAATAAAACAGGAACTAAAAGATGAATTTAAGAAAGTTGGAGCAAGATCTTAGGGCCAAGATAGCTGCTGAAACTGAAAAAGTTGACGCGTTGTGCCTAGAGACAGAATCACTGCGTGAAAAACTAACTAAACAGGCCTCTGAAATCAGAAAGTTAACTGAGAAGCTAGAAGAAAATAGTCACCAAACAAGAGCTGCCATACAAATGGCGAACCATAATCAGCAATACTCACAAAAGAACAATATAAAATTTCGAAACTGGATTGAAAAACCCAAGGAAAACCTAAGGGCTGACCTCTGCAAGATTTTCAAGGAGAAGGTCAATGTAGATATTAACCCATTATCAATTTTAACTATTCATCGAATCCCAGGCACTGCCGGCGGATCTCGGCCCGTTATTGCGAAATTTGTGAATACGGAATCGAAAATAGCCGTCATCAAACACAGGCAAGCTCTAAAAAAACCATTTCCTTATGTACAATCACATTACTCGCTATAATGCAGAGTTAATTAGATCACTCAAAGAGAGAGAATCGGTGCACTCTGCATGGTATTTCAACGGAAGGGTTTTTGCAGTGGATATCAAAGGGCGCCGACAGAGATTCGACCTGTTCGATAACATTGACAACAAGCTGAGATGACAATTTAACGTGTTAGCTTAATAAAGAGCGGGGACTGTAGCGTGAACTGTATATAGTTAGTTGTTCAATGATATAGTTAATACGTGTGCATGTGCATGTTGTTTCTCAATGCATCTGTGTGGTAGTCATTTGACATTGAGTGTGTGGCTGAGTGTGTGGATGTTGATAATAACGGGTACCGGNCTGCCAAAAAAAGGCGTACAGACCTCTTGCGGGCCCCACGTTTAGAGCACGACACACCTACTCATAAAGTACTTACTACTTCGTCCGCTGCGATTTAATTTTCATCCTGCGACAACGCTACGTCTGACGAGAACTCCGAAGACGCACGATCTCTAAGCACGCACGACGGGTTGTAAGAGAGGCTTTAACGGCGCGTGTGGAGGCAGTGTGAAGGGGTATCAGCGGCAGCGCTTTTGAAGAGGGGTGGGTCATAATATTTATTCGGCAGATCGGTTAGTATTCGGATAATCTTTTCTGAATGTCTCCTAAGACTTTAAATGGTATTTTAAGATACGCCGCAACAATGTGTAGAGAGTGTATTTGTTGAAGTTTGCTTGCTGCTTGAGTGAACTGCGCATTAGGTGCAACTTTTGCCAATTTAAAAAGCAGTGTTGTACGAGCAAACCATCTATATACAAGAACGCTCGTAGTGTATGCATGATAATTTTACCACATATTCACGTGCATTTCTCTGTCTTTTCTATACACATTCGTTTTTTTTTTTTTTTGCAATAATAATAATAATAATAATAATAATAATAATAATAATAATAATAATGGTGATGAAATAAATTGCGAAAAATAATGAATTAAAATATTAAAAATAATGATAAAGAGTCGATATTAATAAAAGGTAATCGCTGACATCGCTGGTACAGAATATCTGAAAAGTAATATGTTCACAAGAATTTAAGATCTTTTTATTATTTGTTTAGTGTGAAAAAGAGTGGATGGTTCGCAACGCTTAAATATACCGTTACCTGTCATTGCAAGAACGGGAAAAGGGCCGCCAATGATGTCGTGTTTGACGACATGGACGCCAATGATGACGGCAAGATTGACCACCAGGAGTTCAATCCTGATCTGCAATAGCTCTGAAGTGTACCAGGATGAAAAGCGCAGCACTGTTTCCATCCTTATTTGACATTTGGAAAATCATTGGGAATCGATCTTTCTTAAGAAATTAACTTTCGAAATTCAAAATTAGGATTTGAAATCATGTGAGACATTAGTGTTGTTTATATAAAATTCAGATACCAGAATGCTGTTTATATGAAATTCAGATAGCATCGCAACCGGTGTCGTTGTGTTTCATTTATTTATTTATTATTATTACTGGTTTTTGACACAAACAAGCTTGTTTCTTGCTTTTTTGATCGGTAAACGATATGGGCACATCGGCGACCTTCATCTTCGTCAGGTTCCAACTCCCTTACCACAAAATGTCCAAACGTGTTCCATTTTCATCGACAGTTTGTCCACTTCAACAACAGCAATAGGAAATCAATATATAAAGTACCCAAACTATTCCCTGTTGCTTTTAATAATATCTTTCTAGAATACACTATATTTTCTTCAAAATTAGATCGAACGCAAAATTACATTTTGCCGAAAGCCCGCTGATGTTGCTCGACGCCGATGATTTATTAAACAAATAAACTGTATTTACATTTTTACTGTAACTACTATAACTTAATGTATATATACTATTACAGTTTTCATCAAGCCCAAAGGAAAAACAGAGGTGAAACCCACACAGTTCCTGGGAAAAAAAAAGAGAAAAAAAAAAAAAAACTGGGCATGATCTAATTTATTAATATTTAATGTAATATTTTTTAGGAAAAATGATCCCACCCTTCCCCAATCAGGCTAGAAAGTGACCACTATTACCTGTATCCTCTCTTTTATACCACCCACGCCAATCTTCATTGGACGTGCATTGGACTACCATTTATAACTGGACCTCATTACGTCATCCACCCAAAAATCTCCACGTACCTTCTTTTACATCACGAAACGCGGAAAATATTAATTATCACTGAAAGGGCGCTTTATGCATACATGTATGCCCAAACAGAAGTATATGACTGAATAAAAAAATTATGACATTTAGATTGGTCAATAAAATTTAAAAAAAAAAAACAGATAAATGAATAAATGAATAAAGGCTTGATTCTCTGTACTTCTCCACGACACAGCTTGTGTAATGCTAAAATAAGCACCAATTTTCAAACTGTGGATTGTTCCACAAAGTCAGACAATCCATGCATGAGTTAAACCAAGAAGTTGTAGAGTAGAACTTCTTGGTTAAGCAAAGAAACCAAGCAGGAGAAGCCTATTAATAATCTGGCTTTATGATTGTTTATATGTCAAAACGTCATCGACTGTGAGGTTCGCTCAAGGTGATGTAGGAAAAATCTGCCATTTAAATGTTGTGATGAATTTCATTATCGACCTGGTCCATCTAGACTTTAGGATACATAGAGCTGTTAGTCCCCTGTTCTAAATGAGGTCACATCATGTAAAAGGCCCATTATGTCGGATTTAAAACGCATTCTAAGTTCATGAATTACTTTTCGATGGATTTATTTGAGGACAATTAAAACTTTTTAAACAAAAATAACAGATGAATGGCCTTAATCAATATCACAAAAAATAATCATATTCATCGTCCCCTGCCCTACCTCTGTAGTCAGCCATCTTGGCACTGTTTGTAAAGAGCCAGAGTCACGACGCGAGAGTCTCGCGACATCTGTTAGTCGAGTCATTGAGCGGGTTTGGAATTTGGTTTTTTTCCAAAATTGTTAGAGTTCTGGCGATTGTCAGGAAAGGAATATGAAAGGTTGGTAAATCGGAGATAAATGTCGTTTTATCCCAGGATAATTCGTTAAATATGAATATGGCACGAACATCCTCATTTGTACCTTTAAGATGAAATACCTATTTAGCTTTGTTTTAACCCATATTAGCCAAATTTTACCTCAAATATTACCTCAGGATAATTCGTTAAATATGAACTTGGCACCTTTAAGATTAAATGCGTTGAGTTTTGTTTTAACCCGTATTAGCCAGTACAAACGAGCTAAATCAAGGATCCCACTGGGCGTTGCCTATACCCGTAAAAGCCACTTTTTATTTTCCGAAATACTTTTCATGTTCACAGTATGATCCGAGAAGCCCCCCCCCCCCCCCATTCCCCTGCCCTGACTCGTAAATGCGGTCTTTTATTCCTCGTTCTTCCTGAAACGAAGTCATTGTTGTTACACTCGGTGATTCGTTACTTTCAACTCGCCAGACTCGCATTTTGAATAAGATACCAATAAAGATTTATTTACTAGGAATTGTGATTTGATGATTTTATTTTTATATACAGACACAGATGTGTCTGTACATATTGCCATCGCCGTCGCCGTGCACTTTCAGCGTAAACACGATAAGTGGAAGACAATTTTACTTTTTGGCTTTTTTTATTTACAGAGCTGATGATTATTTATAAAACGCAGGTCAGGTTCGAAAATCAGCATGATCGGCCCACTATTGTAGAAGTTATACTGTTTTTTCACTTTTTTTTGCATATATGCAACACTGTAAACACATTTCCAGGAAAACCGATAAGCCAATTGTCATGAAACTCACTCAATCTTACTTTCAACGCATGTTCAGTTCGAAAATCAGCATAATCGGGCCATTATTTTAGAAGTTATGCTGTTTTTTCACATTTCCTCAGATTCAATTCTTAGGCATGTTAACAGTCTCATTATTAAACTAATAAGACACGTAAAAGTGTTTGTTTGACATTTCCTGCATCTTTACAACATTGTTAGTTGATTATGTAAAAATGATGGTAAACTTGTTATCGTGTATTGTGTAATAAAGTTTCAATAATGGAAATAAGCTCATATCATATTGCAGTTTGTCAGATTCTATCATTCACTATGTTCAGAATCTCAGAATGGAGGAAATTGGACATTTTTAAATGTTAAACACTGTTCTATTGATATTTTCCCATCTCATCAATTTTCTTAGTTGATCATAAAAAAATGGTTGTAAACTGTAAATTTTGTTTTATGTTAAAAATGGTTAAAAATGAAAAAAGAACAGTGCTGTCTTGTTTACATTTTGGCACTTTCAAGGTGTGACTTTGGAGTCCCATGGGCCTGAAAACCATTTCTAGTCACATTATCTGAATATCCATAATATTAATATTTTATTATTAAAAATTGATGGTCATTATGCTGTTAAACATTTTGTAATATTGCATCAAACTTTGAAGAAACCCCTATTTTGGGCACTGCTCCCGTGATGACCATTTAAGGAAAACCATGTACTTACTGTTCTCAAACTTACAGGAAAGAAACATGGGACTAAAATACAGTTTCAGTGGGCAATGCAGTCTGTTTGGTAAATTTTTCTGGCAGTTAAACAGTTTTTTGTGAAAATTTAATTTTTCACATGTTGGCATTTTCAAGGTGTGACTTTGAAGTTCCATGGTCCTGAAGACCAATTGAAGAAGATGTTGATGTTTTGTGTGAAATGTGAACAATTCTGATTTAGTACTTGTAGAAAGCCTACACAACTTGTATAACTTTTATTATTTTCAAGCAAAAATTACAAAGTTTGACAACTTTCACATTCATATATCTACCTAGATAAAAAAAAAATCAATTAAACACAGACATATGAGAGTTTTACTATGAAAGCGTCTCCTCTGTCTGTTATGAAAAAAGCACATTACAATACTGGTGTTAACAACTTTTGATTCAGAAACTACTTTGATCTACTGTATACGGGAATGTAATGCAGAATGAATGGAGAATCGTGATGAATAATTGATATACATTTTAAGGATAAAAAGTGTGAAAATTAAATGTTACGATGAAGTGCTTATAAAACTTAATTCGTTCTCGTATATCATAGGACTAACTGTATCAAATGAAACCCGTGCAATTAAGATAATATCTCTCTCTCTCTCTCTCTCCAGCAGTATCCAAGGCATATGGTCTCATACCGGTAGCTTGGAACCCGACAACAGGCATATACCAATAGATTGATCTTAATTCTTACATTAGCGACGGATGTCATACTTTTATAATAATAACTCTTCAAAATTTAAGTAAAAAATGTAAATATCAACGCCGCATAACGTGTAAAATTTAGACAGATTACTGGAAAAAATACCTTGCATAGAGTAGTATATTTTTCCTTACAACCAGTTCCCAGAAAAAGTCGTGCAACTAGAAAACGGATTGAGAAACAGAGGGGGGTATTAAAGAAGAAACACCAAATAAGCAAAAGAAAGGTTTATATACATAATAGTGTCATGGTCATGTTGACGTTTTGAGTGAAATTTGAACATATATCTTTAGTAGAAAGCCAACACAACTTTCAAAATGATTTACAAATGAATTTTATATTCAGTGTTAACCCCAATACACCAACTAACGCTAATCTGTACAAATCATATGGGAGCCCGCACTTCATTCTTACCCGGTAGGACGTCCATTCCTGTTACACTGCGACTGACTCGCACATCCTCTGTTATATATGTTTTTCCTGTAATGGTTATCAAACGCAATCTTTAGAAATCTTTTCTAGCAAAAAAAAAAAAAAAAAAAAAAAAAAAGAATCAATAATTCGAACCCGCGATCAAATTTCAAATGTGCATCAGCTCCTTAAATGTTCCTTGTGGTTTTATTTGCTGTAGGTTAACAGGCAATATATATTCCACTTGTGTAACTAAACAGTATACAGTGTCATTTATTTTTTTAATCCTAACTTTGGGGGTTTACAGTAAAAATTTGTCAACAGACCTCTGAATCATTTTGATTCGTTGATGAATAGATGATGTTATGTCTAATGATTACGTTTAACCGGAAAAAGCTAGAATTTTAAAATGCGCATGCGTAAAACCTTAAGATTTATTATCTTTCTGACGAAAATTACTTCCACAGATGAAAATCAGTCTCAAACATGCATTATCTTTCTACGCATTGCCGAACCAATCGGTAAATGATAACTCAGACGTAGGCCCCTATTTCACACAGACCACGAATCCCACGAATCGCCAGGAATTGACAAATTTCAGGATTCGTGAAGATTCGTGAGATTTTGCCAATTTTCTGGTCTAATTCGACACGCTCACGATTCAGTTACGATACAGGTACGATAGTGTTACGAATATTCGTGGGATTCGGCTGGAATCGTGAGATTTTGCCAATTTTCTGGTCTAATTCGACACGCTCTACGATTCAGTTACGATACAGGTGCGATAGTGTTACGAATATTCGTGGGATTCGGTTGGAATCGCACGAATATTGTCCAGAAATTCACTACGATTTTTTGGAATCGGGAGTTCGTGGCCTAAACTTTGAACAGCTCAAAGTTTTTGCCACGAATTCCCGATTGATAAAGAATTGCAATAACTGACTACGATTATATACGAATCTGTTAAGAACTTCACGAACTGATTACGATTCAACCACGAATCGTGAAATTTGTCAATTCATGGCCATTCGTGGGATTCGTGGTCTGTGTGAAATAGGGGCTTTAGGTAAAATCATTGTAAAATACCTCTACCAGTACATAACTTTGATGTCTGTTCTACCTGCTTTGATCTCTTCAGATTACAGGCGTGTGCACTACTTTAAAAGCCGATACCTTGACGAAGCTTGCACTGCACTTGAAAACGGTATTAATCGTTCAAACTGTGGAGGTTTTTCAATATTTTTGAGGCTGGCATAGAAGTGATCAAGGATTACTCAGGTAAAAATTCTGTCCAAGATATTTTCTTTAACTGCTACCTAGTTTTCAACGATGTCGATTGCCTTTTTGCACTTCGAGAACACCGAATGACATCTCAAGTCTTTACTGTCAGCGTGCCTCTGAAAGTTTAGTTTAGCTGCTGACAGAAGGGATGTGAGCTCTACTGTCTTCTAAGATTCCTTTTGCATTTGTGTCAGCTCCACATTGTCACTTCACATTTCAGAAGATGGTTTTCTTTGCCAATTTTGCATTAGTTGCGTTGTGTCTGGCAGCTTTAATACAACAAGCTGAATCCGACTGCTGCGGCGCGAAATTTAAATATTCAACTGTGAAAATCTGCGCAGACTGCACAAAGGTGAGTCTACTAGTACCGGGATAATTCCTCTCTAAGTGCATTCATAGCACACTCACAACACGATTGGTATCAGGCGGACTTTGCATTATAGGGAACATGACACCGTACATTTTAGTATGAATTTACAATAAAGCTTTAAGTCCATTTTTAAATAATCTTTATTGAGCACTACAATGCATACAAGTTACTTTTACAGGCTATCTACTCTAATCATAACAACTTTATAACAACTATACAAATCTATACCAATACATATGCAAATTATGGAATGATTACAGGGAACTAGCACAGAATAAAACGACTATTGCTATTGATGGGTGTTTTTTTTTCAAACTTTCAATTATATATAGATGTAAGGCTCTCAAGCGACAATTATTTCTCATCAGCTAGCAGGTATGTTTTGTGTTGTGTCATTTGTCACAGTCTCCCTCTTCTTCTGTAGTTTCTTTGCATTTTGGCACAGATTGCTTTATCATTATGGGGAATGAAACAACCAGAGCCTGCTTGTAGTTTTCCATCATTAAGTACAGTAATTTTGCTTACTTTGGATGTGAAGACATCACTTATTTCGTCTGTACTTGCATCAGGTTGAACACCAAGGATGTTGTAAGAGTCCTCCATCTTGTCTTCCTTTGTTTGTTTGTTCGAGATTTTCCCGGTCCACAGGTTAAGTGGAGTTTTTTCTGCATGTTTCTTAATTTTAACCTAAAGCTTTTAGGAAATCTGTTCTGTGTATCTTTAATTTTAATTTTAAAAAAATGTCTATTTTACACCTCTGGATAAGAAAGATCTTTGTGCAGTGGTTACTGTGCTTTAGGGCATAGTTTCACAGAGCACTTACAGATGATTGCAGCTGTCGGCCATCTTTTCTTATCTTCTATTATATTCATGGAGTTTATTGAAATTCGATGCGTTAATGATCGTCAGAAATCAATTGTGTACGTATGTGTGTGTGTCCGTGCATTTTATGATTACAGAAAGTGAGAGAGAGGGATATTAATTCCGGATTTACATTGCAGGCAACCCCTTACTGTTCATATGGAAAATGTAACATATTTGGCTGCAAATGTGAACGTTCATGTAGGAAGGACTGCGGCAGCGAGATCAAACCGTAAGAAGAAATCTCTCTCCCTCTCTCTCTCTCTCCGTTCAGAATAAGGGACTCACTAGTCCGACGGCCACCCACGCCAAAGCTTGCCGTCTAACCCGCTAATAAACATTGAATAGATACCACGTGGGAAAGTATTCAAGTGGGTCGGCCATATTTGAACATAGTAAGTCCCTAATTCTGAATGGGACCCCCTCTCTCTCTTGAAGATAGATATTATCCATTCAGAACATATTATACATAGGCCCTCTCTATTTCGAAGCCGAGAGTTAATCCGTTAAATGTGCACGTAAAGCCGAAGAGACCATCGGGGAATTAAGAGGATTACTTTCGAGCGGGGTCGGAGAATCAGTTAGAGCGTATTCAGAACAAATGATCTGCAAACTAACTGATCCGTGGACTAAATATGGCCGAACCCATCAAACAGCAAGCCGCTTAATCACCTGATGGTCTCACGGCCTCCACATGAGTCATCAGGCATTGCTTTTAAGTTGGTTAAATATATCCAATCCGCTGGTTAGTCCGCAGATAAACTTGTTCTGAAAGTGCTCTCAGTCCGTGGATCATCTTTCTTGAATGTGCTAGTTACCTATCTCTGCTACATTCACCCCGAGGCACTGCTTAAACTGTATATGTATGTTACCTTTTCTACATCTTCCAGCAGGGTCCTGTGATAATTTTATTACATAATAACAAGTTTCTTCTGGCTTTTCTGAACACATTCATTTTTTTTTTTGCAATAAAAATAGTAGTGGCGATGAAATAAATGTTTGTGAAAATAATGATTTACAATATTAAAAATAATAATAAAGAGTCAATATTAATAATTACGTCATCGCTGACATCTCTGGTACATAATATCTGAAAAATAATATGTTCACAAGAAATTAAGATCTTTGCATTATTTGTTTAGAGTGTCGACGACTGGGTGGTATTCAACGAAAAAACAAATCGTTGCCTGTGTTTGCAAGAATGGGAAAAGGGCCCCTAAGGATGTTGTGTTTGACGACATGGACGCCAATGATGACGGCAAGATTGACCACCAGGAGTTCGATCCTGATCTGCAATAGCTCTGATATATACGAGGATGAAAACCGCAGCACTATTTCCATCCTTATTTCGCATTTGGAAAATCATTGGGAATCGATCTTATGCAACAAATTAACTTACGAAATTCGAAATAAGGATTTGAAGTTATGTGAAACAATATTGCTTTTTATGTGAAATTCAGATACCAGAATACTGTTTATATGAAATTCAGATAGCATCGCAACAGGTATCGTTGTGTTTCATTTATTCATTATTATTATATACTGGTTTTTGACACAAACGATCTTGTTTCTAAATGCCATATATATATATATATATATATATATATATATATATATATATATATATATATATATATATATTTATATATATGCCTAAAGAGTAGTACATGACTGAATAAATAAAAAAAATATATGGCATTTAGATCGGTCAAAATAACAAAATAGATATATGAATAAAGAAATAAACGCTTGATTCCCTATACTTCTCGAAGATACAGCTAGTGTTATCCTAAAATAAGCACCAATTTTCAAACAGCGGAATGTTCCACAAAGTCAGACAATCCATGCATGAGTTAAACCAAGAAGTTGTAATGTTGTGCTGAAATTAAGTATCAACATTTTCCATCTGGAGCTTAGGGGTAAATAGAGCTGTTAGTCCCCTGTTCTAAATGAGGTCACATCATGTTAAGGGCCTACTATGTAGGATTTAAGACGCCATCGACTGTGAGGTTCGCTCAATAATGATGTAGGAAATATCTGCCATTTAAATGCTGTGATGAATTTCAATATCAACCTGGTCCATCTGAAAGCCAAGGGATACATAGAGCTGTAAGTTCCCTGTTCTGAATGAGGTCACATCATGTTAAACGCCCAATATGTAGGATTTAAATCGCATTTTAAGTTCTTGAATTGCTTCTCAAAGAATTTAGTCGCGGACAATTAACAAAAATTTAAATCAAAAATGCCAGATGAATGACCTTAATCAATATCGCAAAAAAAAAAAAAAATAAAAAATAATAATAATCATATTCACCGTCCCCTGTCCTACCTCGATAGTCAGCCATCTTGTCACTGTTTGTAAATAGCGGGAGTAACGGCGCGACAGTAGCGATATCTGTTAGTCGAGTCATTGAGCGGGGTTTGAACTTTGGGTTTTTTTCCAAAATTGTTACAGAGTTCTTGTGATTTTCAGGAAAGGAATAGGAAAGGTTGGTAAATCGGAGATAAATGTCGTTTTATCCCAGGATAATTCGTTAAATATGAATATGGCACGAACATCCTCATTTGTACCTTTAAAATGGAATGCCTATTTAGCTTCGTTTTAACCCATATTAGCCAAAACGAACTAAATCAAGGGTCCCACTTTTTATTTTCTGAAATATTTTAAACGTTCACAGCTTGATCCGTGAAGCCCCACCCCCATCCCCCTAAACTGACTCGTAAATGCGGCCTTTTATTCCTCGTTCTACCTGAAAAAAAGTTATTGTTTTTATACTTGGTGATTCATTACTTTCAACTGGCTTGGAACACTATGCAGCAATTTAAGAAAATATATTCGACACAATATTTACCTGAAAGATCCTTGTTTACTTCTCTGTCTAGATATGATTGAAAAACGTTCGACGTTTTACCTATTTATAGATTTGTCAAGGCATCGGCTTTTAAAGAAGTATTCACACCTGTATTCAGAAGAGATCAAAGATTGTAAAACGGACACCAATGATATGTACAGGTATGTATTACACAATAATTATACCCAAGTCTGGATTAACATTTACCGACAGGTTCGGCGATGTGTAAAAACATAAGGTATGTTTGAGATTTTCATTTGTGGAAATTATTTTCATCAGAAAGACAATAATTCTTTAGGTTTTACACATTCGCATTTTAAATTCTAGCTTCATCTGGTTGAACGTAACCATTAGACATAACATCATCGATTCATCAATGAATCAATTCAGGATTCAGAGGTCTGGTGACAAATGTTTACTGAAAATTCCCAAAGCTAGGTCAAAAACGTGGTGACACTGCCTTCTGTTTATACTGTAATTAGTTGCACCGTTGAAGTGGAATATGTTGTAACCTACAACAAATAAAACACAGGTAACGTTTAAGGAACTGATGCCCTTTGATATTTCTTCGCATGTTCAAATTCTTGAAAGCTCATTGATTTTGCTAGAAAAGATTTCTAAATATTGCGTTTGATTACCATAACATGAAAAACGTATAAGCAGAGTGTGCGTAAGTAAGTCGCCGTGTAACAGGAATGGAAGTCCGGGCTCTCTTATGTTTTGTACAGATTAGGATTAGTTGGTGTATTGCGGTAAATAAAATTCATTTTTAAATAATTTTCATCAACATGAGAGAGAATTGTGCAGTGAAATGAAGTTTGAGACTGGCGTTAGTTTCAACCGAAAATTGGAAGACGAAATGGATCTATTTTAGGAAAAGGTTCTTTAAATGGAAAGATAAATGTTTATAAATTTCCAAGACTGCCGGTATGAGACCATATGTCTTGGATACTGCTGGAGAGAGAGAGAGAGAGAGAGAGAGAGACGTTATCTTAATTGCGTGGGTTTCATGTAAGTAGTTCATCGTCACTTTTAATTTTCACACTTTTCCCCCTAAAAATGTATTTCAATTATTTATGACGGTTCTCCATTCATTCTGCATTGCATTCCAGTATACGTAGATCAGAGTAGTTTCTGAATTCAAAGTTGTTAGTACCAGTATTTTAATGTGCGTTTTCAGTAACAGGTGTATGGGACGCTTCCATAGTAAAACCCTCATATGTCTAAGCATTCGGTCCTAAGTTTAACTGATTTTTTTTCTGGGTGGAGATATGAATGTGAAGGTTGTCAAACTGGGGCCGTAGCGATAGTCCGAAGGTTCAATAGTCCGAAGGTTCATTGGTCCGAAGGTTCAATGGTCCGAATGTGCATTGAAGGTTCATTGGTCCGAAGGTTCGACAGTCCGAAGGTGCATTGGTCCGAAGGTTCATTAGTCCGAAGGTTCGATAGTCCGAAGGTTCGATAGTCCGAATGTAGGCCCGCTGTATAAGAGTATAGTGAATTACATGTACAGGGGCGGATCCAAGATTATTTGAAGGGGGGTCCGCGGATGCAAAGCCCCCACCCCCCTTGGCGTAGGATCTGGGGCCCGCTAAAGGGCCCCGAAAATTGTTGGTGTCTCAAAATGACCACCTATTTATCTAGAGACACATCTGTGAATATCTGTAAAAAATCTATCAGTCGCCCTGGTAGAGGGTTTAAAAGTTAGGTCTGCACGGGCAAAAATAACGTCAATACTAGCATATTACATTAGTTACAAAAAAAAAA
>NW_019775617.1:149799-166180 GCF_001039355.2 Lingula anatina | reverse complement strand
TAATTAAGTGGGTCAGTACTAGCAGTCAGACTATTACTCGAAAGCCCCATACCTGTACCTCGAGTTGATATCGGCATTTTAGCCAGGCCCATTACGATGTCAGATATATGGATCTAGCGGTACCTGGTTCTAAAGATCTAAAGGTTTATAGGAATCTGTTGGTGGATCTATCGGCACGTAAATTTAACGAGACGTAAATCTATTGAGACGTGTATATCGGGACGAATATTTTATTAGGACGTTTATCTATATGGCGGACCCCAAAATCGCACGTCTCACTTGCGAGATCTACGAGATGCCAGTATGAAATGCCACGTACGGCCTAGACACTTACGATTTTAGATATTTTTCAAAAGCTTAGACAAAATCATAGAGGATACAGAGGATGTAAATCCTCCCATTTTTGCATGATATTGCACAGCCATTGCCTTCCTCTGCAAGGAATTTTCCTAAAAAGGGATATACGCGTAGTACATGGGCACGTTCAGGCTTCGCAAGGAGAAGGGGGTTTAGAGGGGTTTCTGACTCCGCCCCCTTCGGTTTCTGAAAAGAAACCACACTAATATGTCCCTCTTGACCGTACCAAATGGTACCGTTCGCTCTCTTAAATACCCAAAATGTCGAATCCCATTCAAACGGGGGGAGGGGGGGGGGTCAGCTTTGCATCCGCGGACACCCCCTCCCTCTTTAAATGTTCAGGATCCGCCATTGGGAAGACAAATGCACCCGAGGCTTTTAGTTTAAGAGAAAGCATAATGAACATGATATAATGTTACGGTTAATAACAAATTAAAATTGGTGATTGTGTTTGGGTGTGCCGATGTGTCACTCCATTGTGTTGTCTGTCCCTGTGCATCATTGAAGATGTCTCCCATGTATTGGGTCTGTGCCTTTTCTCCTCCACCCTTTAAGTATCAGAAATGGAACCTGGGCTGCAAAATACCTTGAAAAAGATTTCCTTCATTCAATTACCTGTTGTCATTCGTATTTCCGTGCAATTTCAAAAATAATCTTTAAAAAAACTACGTAGATAGATGAATTACCGGGGATGACATTTTATTACTCGTTTTCTTGGTATAATAAACATGTATATTCTGAAGATATATTTGAAAATACCTGGCAATTTGCTACAATGACCATGTTTGAAAGTTTAAAAATAATTTGAATAGATGTCGAAAGTAGCCGAATATTTTATTCCACTTTCAATATGGCGACTTACGTAACAAAAGGAAGTCGTGGTGGCATGGTCCTAATTCATGGGCAAAATAAATATCAAAAAAATAAAGTCACTGCCAATTCCATTCATTGGCGGTGCTGGCGAAAGACTTGCCGGGCAACGTTAAAAACGAATCTTTTTAACGTGGATGTTGGGGCGAGAAGAATCGGAATCATAGATGAGTCTCCCCACAACCATGCCGACGACAGAGAGATGATAGAGAAGTGTGGAATCATCCAGGAGATGAAAAATGCAGTGGAAGACGATGTCACCCTTCCCATAAAACGGACATACGACGCCGTCCTAAGACAACATGCTCAAGGTGGGGGTGACCAGGCAGCTGTCCCTGAATATCATAATGTGCGGTCATCGCTCCACCGAGCACGCACAGCCCATATGCCTGCTGTTCCCAGGCAGGTTAATGATGTCATCCTTCAAGGTAGGCCTAGCATTTGTTAATTGGAATTAATGAAAAGGCTCCTCAAAAGTTTTGAGATATAGCATATCCATGATTACATTTGGAACTGTTTGAACAATTCAAACCCAGAAATAAAACAATGTTGCCGCACATCCCATTAAAATCACAACTAACACATTTAAAGTTCACAGCTGTAGCAATGTAAAAATGCACTACAATATTAGAGGCGCATGATTAAAATACAGAAAATGTCTCCTTTTTTGGCCACCCTCCTTGTAACATATGTATGTGTAAACATTATCATTTCGTTTCATTATATATTCAATTAGGTCCCTGGGCAGAGACATGGCGAGGAGAGGAAAACGTAATCCATCAGGATAATGCATGGGGGGTCCTTGTCTTTGGCACAGATGCCAACATAGAGGTTCTGCAGACATGCAGACAGGTGTATATGGACGCCACATTTAAAAGTTGTCCTGCCCCTTACACCCAGTGCCTGACTGTTCATGGGCAGCATAGAGGGAGAGTCATCCTTTTGGCCGCTTGTCTAATGGATGGGAGAACTGTTGGGCATTATCGCCAAGTTCTGCAGGCGATAAGAAGGAAGGTAAATGCCATTTACGAAGATAGATTAGAAGCAAAAACAGAAGAAATTGTTTTACCGTACATGTACCCACCCTGCACATGGTCTTTTTGATTTCTTACCGACCAACTGTAGACTTTTAACTTTTGAAGGATCAAAACAGAATTTAAAGAAATTTTATTCATCTGTTGTTTCTCATTTAAAGAGCAAAAATAGAGCTTAAGCAACTATATCTTAGCAACTATATTGAAACCTGGAAATTTCATACATTTTCCCCAAAAAGCAATCCAATTTTCGTTATATGTGATTTTTTAAATTTGTAATTAATCACTAACTGGTCTCTATAATCTTATCTTATCTTAGGTGCATCAAGTCACTGGGCACCGATGGCGACCAGAACTCATAGTCTGTGACTTTGAGCAAGCCCTCTTAACTGCAGTCGAGACAGATCTTCCCAGAGCAACGGTTCAGGGGTGTTATTTTCACTTCTGCCAATCACTTTGGCGCAGGATCAAAGAACTAGGCCTTTCACAAGATTACAGAAACAATCGTAGATTGAGGAGATGTCTACGAAAGTATATGTCAATTGGTTTCTTACCAGTAGCTGTGGTAAGGCAAAATCTGATCCTCCTCACCAACAGCAGGCGTACGCAAGCCCTTGTTGCCCGATTCCCGGCATTGACAAATTTCATTAATTACTTCCAAAATAATTATATGAACGGGAATTTCCCACCTGCTATGTGGAATGTTTATGACAGGGGAATGGATAACCGCACAAACAACCACGTGGAGAGTAAGGCTGTGTTCACAATACCCGAAAAACGACAAGTAATATTGTCTTTTCGGGTATTCTGAAGACGGCATAAGGCCATTCTTGAAAGATTATTGCTTGATAGAGAGAATTGATGTAGTATTTTGTTAGTGCATATTTTTCCAAAATCATCTTTAATAATACATTTTATCCAAACCGTAATGCGATTAACGTAACACTCTTGAGGATCGTAATTGCACTTCATAATTAGTAACTTGGACAGCTTTAAAACAATTTGCAATGATATGTAAATATGCCTAATTTATTACTTATTTTAATAAAATGTTTTTTTATATTTTGTCTGTTAAGGTTTCCACAGAGCCTTGAACTTCGCGATCGGTACGCGTCATCCCTCCCTGTGGAGATTTATAACTCATTTGAAGGACCTCCAGGCTCAAACCGAGCGGGCCATAACAGGAGCTAGAAGAGGAGATGCCCCAGCCCCAAGAAAACTTAAATGGAGGAGGTTGGACACTCGTCTAGAGAGGCTTAAAGCCCAATACCGTGCCGGCCAGCGTACAGTTGAAGAATACTGGGATGCAGTCTGTCACTGCATTGTTGACTTTGTTTGAGTCTTTGACCCCATTCCCACATTTAGATCGATCTATCCCGGTGGGGAGTCTCACTAGATTACTGTCAGCTTAGCCGGCTACTAAAAATTGTGAGAGGGTAATTAACTATAGTGCGCCCTGGCCAGTGAGGACGGAGGAAGGGGCATTGAGATGCAAACAACGTACCAACTGGATCGATCCAACTCTTGGTAAAGTGTAGTCAATGTAACCAGCTCAATTGTCTGACACGCCCCTCTTGAGCACATACAAAAGGTAATTAGCCCTTAACTGCTCGAGAGGGGCATGTCAGACAATCAAGTTTATAACAATGGCTGTATTTAAGCGAGAATCCCCGCAGAGTTGGATCGATCCAGCTGGTAAAGTGTATGAATCTGAATGCTCCCTTAAACTTTGGGGATTGATTAATGTGTTATCAGGAATGTGAATGGGCCCTCTCTAAGACCCCATTCTCAGAGATTAGATCGATCCAACTGGATCGACCTAACTCCTTGGGGGTTCACGCTAAATAGCCTTACAGATTGTAGTAGGCGGGACGGACATTTAAGCCGGATTATCTGACAGTAATCTAGTGAGACGGGGATAGATCGATCTAAAATCTATGGAAATGCGCCCTAAGTTTGGTGCTTTTAGGTTGGGGCTGTCTCTGGGGTGGATACAGACCGGTTGTAAAATGCATTTGGTTGTAAAAAGATATTCTACAGATACATATTTGGGACACCCTGTAAGACAAAATTGAATTATACTCTGGAGTTAGCCTTTCGATGTCTTTTGAATAGCCATGCAATAAGATGAAAATAGGGGCGCATTCAGATTAACGCATCGCACTAGCTGGGTCGGTTCAATTTTACGGCAGATTCATGCTAAAGTACAATCAATGGAAAGAGCTTAATACTCTCACGGTTAATTACCCCCAGCTGCTTAGGGAGGGGTGTCAAACAGTTAAGCTGATCAAGATGGTTGTGCTTTAAATAGCGAGAAACCCCGGCAGAATTGGGTCGACCCAGCTTGTACGGTGTGTGAATCTGAATGCGGTCTAAGGGTGCGTATTAATTAAGTATATCGATTCAATTCGGCGGGGATTCTTGATGAATGCTATAGATGAAAAGATCAACTCTTTATCCCTGCGCTCAGTACAATGCATAAAAGCTGTTTATTATGCGCGTACGCTAGAAACAAGAAGAGTAGTGTTAATCAGATTGCATTCATCGAAAATCCTGCCGAGTTGGATCGATCTGTCTACCAGAACCTATTCTGCCTAGTACGGTAGTTTCATTGGGAACGCGTCGTGAAGAATTACCTAGGCCGATGTTACTGCTTTTGCCATTAAGCAGCGCGTGTTAATGTCAAANGTATAAGTGTACTGTATAGTGTATTACATGTACAGGGGCGGATCCAAGATTATTTGAAGGGGGGTCCGCGGATGCCAAGCCCCCACCTCCCTTGGCGTAGGATCTGGGGCCCGCTAAAGGGCCCCGAAAATTGTTGGTGTCATTTGGTGTCTTAGAGGGCGAGCGGCACGGTTTAGCTATGATTCAACTACTCAAAAATTCTAATTGCAAGAGAGGACCCCCCTGTCCCCCCCCCCCCCCCCCCTCTAAATCCGCCATTGCATGTAGTAATAAAGTGACTAAAAATCATGAAAGACGCTTGCGTAGCCACATTAGACTGAAAGGAAAATTTGGGGAGTAGGTCAGGGCCGTAGATAAATACCAGGACCGTTGATAAATTACGTGCACTTTTCTGTCAAGAATTAGCCAGAGACACATACATGAATATCTAGTGAAAAATCTGTAACCTTGGTAGGGGGTAGAGTAGGCCTATGCTGTTTCTTATATTCTTCCCAATTTTCATTCCTCCTAAAACTAAATGGGGAAAACTAAGACCAACAACAAGTTCAATTATCGTCACGATCACTGCAGGTTCACCGCTCAATGCCCGTAAGGGAACTATAGATTCCGGACGATCGAATTTTAGGATCGTGCGTCCCCTATACCCTCTACAAGGGTGACAGATTACAGGCCCGTAGCCAGCAATTTCAAAAGGGGGGTTCTTTTTCTGAAAAAGTGGACCTTTTCCCATAAAAACTTCATGTACCTAGATTAAATTTTACCCAGAGTGGACCTTTTCCCAGCAAAAGGGGCGGTTCTTTCGCACAGCACTTTATCACTAGACGCATTTATCTGAAAGGCGAAACCTAATAAAGAAATACGGATTATGAACTTTTTTCCTGGGGACAGTGTGATAAGGCCACATAAAATGAAAGGATATTCATATTCAGTGTGGTCACAATATGATTGATATCTCTGTTGTAACAGTATTTTTCTATGACGACAAGTTACCATGAGACGTTAATCAGAGCAGAGCTTTAACTGACTGTTAAAGGGATAATAACTCTTCGTTTCAGCCAAAAAAATGAATTTTTCTGGAGTAAACAACAATTTTCCCATACTTACCAATGGTTAATGAATCTATTTTTACATTCAAAGTTAGTCCCTGGTTTTTTTCTAAAAAGATTGTTTTTTTTTTTTTTTAATCTCTTAAGAGATTTTAACAGAGTATAGCCATCAATGGAGGTCACATGGTCTAAAGACAAGCTCAAATATCAGAAAAATAGCTATAACTGCCGTTTTTGTGGTAAATCAGAATATATTTTATTTCTATGAGTCATTCACAATGTTTTTATTGTAAAATATAGATCTCATACGAAGAGTTATTATCCCTTTAAGTTTTTTTTGTAATGTAAGAATATGTTAAAAGAAATTACGTTTGTATAGTTCTGTAATCGACGAGATGTCTGTATAACCAACATTTTCTTTTTTTTTTCATACCAGACAGGCTGCTGTTGCATGTCAAGAAATTTTTTCAAACTCACAGTGACTTATATATGTTGATTTATCTTACACCATAACAGATACATAGTATATCATACATGTGGTTTGTGTCTGCGGTATATCAAGTACATTTTTGTATTGCACACCTGCTTACCACTATTCAAAACGGTGGGAGTAGAAGTTAATTGATCTATTGTATGGTGAACTAAAAACTGAATAAAGACAGTTGCAGAAATAAAATAATTACAGAAATGGAGAAAACAAATAATTATACGAAGAGCTTAAATTAAATAATCAAGGTAAATACACCCAGAAACTCCTGAATAAAAAAGAAATGTAAAACAGTAGATAAAAAATAAATGAAATCACAAATAATACTTACTTTCCCTATCAACTTACAGATGACTCTGAAAACGTTTCCTCACAATAATAACATCAGAAATAACATATTAGGGCATTCTCCCCTGCAACTCATCTGGCTTAGTCTAGGTGAAGAAACAGTAACAGTTAATTGTATCCCCCATGACGCGGAACTGGCGGAGGCCGTACGAGATGGGTCGGCATTAAGCCCATGTCTACCGCCACGCTCACGCTGGTGGTACGGTTATTGGTCGCTGGAGGGTGGAGTTGTCTGTTAACTGCTTTTCTTGCACCGACCTATTCATCCAGTCTTGAAAAACCGATTATCACTGATTTTTTACGAAACTGTTGGCTTGATATTCATGAGTACAGGGTGGACGTGAACCGCAATCGGTCTCTAGAAAAACGGGACTCTCCCGCAATCCAAAAAATTTCGTAATTGAGACATCAGTTTTTTTCTTTTGAAAATATTCAGTGTGCATTTAAAGGTAGCCTTGATGGAGCGTGAAACCACTTTTATCAGTTTCTTATACAATTCAAAAATTAATAGCACAGGCCATTCGATTAAATGTCATTATAGGCGTCCTCTCATTTTATGCGTTCCAATCTTTATTCAATATTTCATGTGAAACATGTATGGTGTTCATGAGTTGGAAAGGGTAGCCATTGCATATCCCCAAACTTCCCCACATTGTAAAGAGTAGTTCACGGAAACAATACGACCTATATGGATAATTTTCACGTGCGTTTCGGTCGCACTCAAAACGAAATGATAAAGATTCTAGAAGCTGAGTTCACACGAAAGTTAATCACCCCCTAGCAGCTCCAGGATTGCTAATCTGATTGCATACAGTGAGAGTCCTCGTGGAGTTGGATCAATCTACGTAGAATGATAGTTTCGTTGGGAACGCACCCTTAGATTCCGTTTGTAATTATAATTCTTAAAACCTAAGAACATCTTAAAATGTTTCGGACTATCGAAACTTCGGACTTACGAACCTTCGGACTAATGAACCTTCGGACCAATGGACCTTTAATTTTCGGACTAATGAACCTTCGGACCAATGAACCTTTTTGTTGAAAATCTGATGAAAAATTTACGAATTTTCGGACCAATGAACCTTCGGACCAAAGAACCTTCGGACTATCGACACGCCCCCGTCAAAAGCGAGGTTAAGGCATTTGGCCAAAGATATAATCACTGTCTCATTTTGGTTGTTCATTATGAAGGAGAATTTGTCTTTGTTGTTTAAATGTGTAAAGCATGTATGGGCGCTTTGTACTGTTTGAAAGAGTTCTTTTCTATATTCTGCATACAGGGGGCAGGTAATTAAAAAGTGCTCTTCATCCTCTATAACTCCAGAGTGGCAGTTTTGGCATTTTCTTTCTTCAGCTGGTATTGGTTTACCCTTGACATGGCGACCTGTTTCAATGTGAAAGTTGTGGCTGCTGATTCTAAATTTGGTTAGGGTTTTACATTTTTCTTTATCTTGAATTATATCATGATATATTTCTTTCTCAAAATGGAGCTTGAAAGTTTTACACGTTCTCAACTTGAGATTTTCTTGTGATATCCTGCTATGCCAAAGTTATACACTAATGTCTCTAACTCTAACACTTAAAAATTTTCATGAAGTTTTTGTCTACTTTCTGTTTAAGCCGTACATCTCCAAACCCATTTTCTACAAGAATTATTGCATAAAGATGAAACGGTGCAGAAATAAGCAGTATGCAACATCGATTTCATTGACCAAAAAACGAGGCAACGGTTTGGAGACTGTCCACTCGGAACTCACTCGGAACTACTCGGATGTCTCCGCACTGGAGCTTGCGGAGTCAGCCGAGGATTGGCGATTGTTATATTACCGGCAGAATTGCATTCTGGGATGCCACTAAGCAAAATGGCTGCTCTCGCGAGGAATCTCCGCGGTGTTGTCTCGACAACTTTGGTTTTTAACAGACACCTGGCATTTAGAGCTGCTGCATTAACTTGCCAACTTCACTGCAAGTGCCCAGGTTCTCATGAGCGACATTTTTCGGCTCTGACACAACACACACAGGTAGGCATGCACCATTGACCTCAGCACAGGCAAACAGAGTTACTACATGTACTATACATCTTCGTCGTATGATCTGACCAGCGACTCATTACGTTAACTGCACACAGTTGCGGTCATCACAATTGGATTAATTGGTTATTAGTATGCATGTATGGATGGTAGGAAGGAGAATGGTGTTATAAATGTTATTGGAAAGATTTAGAAATAAATTATTAAATTCAAAATCCAAGTGCAAAATGGTTCGAATTTTTATTTCATGAATAGGAGTAGCACGAAAATCCATGCGTTAGTACTGTCTGTGCTACATATCAGAATTGTCAATAGGAGTGCTAACGCATGAATTTTCGTGCTAGAATAGGAGGAAATTATTTTTTTCTCCAGGAAAATAATTTGGCGGAAAAATCTTGGATGTCTTTAAAAGGACACCTCTAAAAGTTCTTATAGACAATGATTGATGAGCACAATTTATTTTATTTTATTGAAAGATCGTATTAATTTTCATTTTATACTTTTATGTATAAATATAACAATAAACTATTATTATTGTTATTAGAAGTTGGTGGTATTTCATCATTTTACATACATTCCATGAAAAGGTTAGCAGAAGGGAAAACGGAGAAAGAAATAAGGAAAGTTGAAATCTTTTAAGTTTCTCTTAATTATTGAAGCAGCACTTTTTTTTTTTCGTATATTGTAGGCCACAACACAAAGTAAACGCAAATACAGTACTGAACTGGAGGATCCACAACGTAATATAGAAGAAAGAGTAACTGCAGTGTTGGTCACTTTTGATTTCATAGATGCAAAAAAGGTATAGAGACATGAAGCAAATTGAGTTTTTTCATGGTTATCTGCCTCTTTAACTGTTTTTAGTTTAAAAAATTGTGATATGGAAGTAGTTTAAGTTAATAAAAACAGATTGATGGGAATATTCTTTTATAATGCGTGAATTGTTACATTACAATGGAGTGTCACAATATTTGTCTTGCTTAATTGTATGTTCACATATTTTTAAAGAGTGTATGCATCTCTTTATGCTTCAGCTTACATTAGAGTCAAATTTTGCAAGTGATCTGGGTTTGGACAGCTTAGATCATATTGAGATATTGATGGCAATGTCGGAGGAATTTGGTAAGGAAAATTGAAAATCACAGTCTGCTACCTCACATTTGTCACACCATATTTTTTAAATTCACAATATTAATGATATTAAAATGTGTTTAAAAGTTTGGAAGTAACAATTTTTAGGGCTTGTAATCATTTTTTTTTTCATCGGTGAAGCATAACTTTATGAGAACTGAAGGGATATTATACACTATATCTAGATGAAACAACTTGTAGCCGACATGATAGTCAAAGTAAAAGTAGATTTTGTAGACTTCAGGGTCTAAATAAAATTTTGTATGTCATTTTCAGGTATAGATATCCCAGACCAGGATGCTGAGAGATTATTACGCCCTAGAGATGTTGTATTGTACATACTAGATCAAATGTCCAAAGCCTAGTGTTGCAGGCAAATCAGTAGGTAAAGACTAAGGCCTTTGAAAAATTGGGTAATTGAGAATTACAAAGTAATTTAGATTGTAGGATTCTCCAGAAAAATTTATTTTCTTGTCATTCTGGCTTTTACAGTATTTGTCACCAGTATAGCGCCATATTGATGTGATATTGCTATTAGGAAAACAGCATTGGAAAATTCAAAATAAAACAAATGTCCAGATCTTTTATTTCCTCATGGAGTTCTTTTTTTCAGGTAAATTATCACAGGTAAATTATCACAAACCAACAAAAGACAGGAATGTGCCTGTAAACAGGAGTCTGCGTGCAGTGAATGACATGAACAGAATGAACATTTTAAACTACTGCTAAGATTAAACTGCACTTCTGCGAATTGGAGAGGGTATTATTCCAGGCAGCATTATCAACTAACTTCTGATGCACACTACTATACTACCAGAACATTCAATAGCTAAGCACCTGGGACATTTTTGATGGGAACATTTTAGATAAAGAAAGCTGAGGTATTTAGTTACTCTGTGCACACAGTAGTTATGAGTACACTTTTTGTTGTTTACATGCAAAAAAAAAGCAGATCTCAAGACTTATCTATCTACTCAATAGACTTTCAACTTGGGAATTCAGCCCCCTTGGTGATGTTGGTTAACAATTGGAACTACAAAATGTCGCTGCCATCTTATTGCTGAAGATGTCAACTTCAAATTGCTTCTGTTGTAAATAACTATATACTTGTTGCAAATAAAATAAGCATGAAGCTGTGTTATTATATGTTTAGTCTATGTTTTTTCTGTGTGTATGAAAGTTACAAAATAAAATTAAGACATCGAAATCAATAGTTTTCAAAAGTCAAAGTGATGAGAAACATTGCAGTAAGGTCCATTGCTTATCCTTATTATTTTAATCTTCATATTACAATGGCATATTATCAGAGATATAGATCAAAAGTAAAAAGCAGGCCGTTTTGAAAATACATGATACATGTATCCTATCAATAATAGCCATCTACCTCTGCAGAAGTAAATGAGGATGTATTTTGGAAAGTTGAAATTTTATATTTTGCACAGCCTTTAATGCATTACACTTCAATTTTCTTTGGAAATCTGCACAGACACGGTAACATTTTATTTCAAAAGGCAGTTACTTAAAAACTGGTTAGAAATAATGCCTCTGCATGGCTATCGCCCTGAATGTTTATTACTCAGGATATGCTAAATTAAAATTTACCTTGATTTACACATACAGCCACCTATAAGTGATGAGAATTAAGTATTTTTCCAATTTCCTTCAAAGTTTTACAGGTCACTGTGACAAACGGGAAAAGTTTTTCTTTTTTTTCACTGAAACTACGGCATTTTAAATTTGTTCTATTTGGATAATGTGGGTGGCATATGTCCCATACCATATACCTACTATCTATTCCAGTTGGAATTTGCCACGGTTTTATGTCATTTTAAGTGGTAAAACCAAGGAGTTATAACAGATCATAACTCCTTGGTAAAATTAAGATCAAGTTTTCAAATACCAGCACTTTTTACAGGGGATGATTAATACTTATCCAAACTACAGAAATCGTTTTCCCTTTGATATTACTTCAAATTGGAAAACATTAATAGGCGACTGCAATATTTCGAAGAAATGGCATATCAGAAAAACAATTCCAAGAGGAGAAATGGCGATTTCATACGTATGCCTCATGCTACTTGTTGACCGCGTTTCTTTTGCTGATTATCAAAACGGCATTCTGGGATACAAACAGACAAGATGGCGGCTCTCTTTCGGCGACTTCGCGTGGTCACTCCAACAACATTAACTTTGGCCAGACCATTGGCCCCAAGGGTTGCTGCAGTGACATGCCATATTCATTGTAGACTACCGTTAACAAAGTCTCACGAAAGACATTTTTCTGCACTGACGAGACAAAGAAAGGTATGTAAATATTGCATACATTGTTGAAAAGCTCACATTTCCACATTTTTGTTTGTACCTGATCATTTAGGATTTTAGTCAAGTGCTGTTTTTATGTACAGACCCAGGTGTGTCTGTACATATTGCCATCACCTGCGTCTGTCGTCGCCGATGCCGTCGCCGATGCCGNTTCTTCAGCTTACATTAGAGTCAAATTTTGCAAGTGATCTGGGTTTGGACAGCTTAGATCATATTGAGATATTGATGGCAATGTCGGAGGAATTTGGTAAGGAAAATTGAAAATCACAGTCTGCTACCTCACATTTGTCACACCAGATTTTTTAAATTCACAATATTAATGATATTAAAATGTTTAAAAGTTTGGAAGTAACAATTTTTGGGGCTTGTAATCATTTTTTTTTCATCGGTGACGCATAACTTTATGAGAACTGAAGGGATATTATACACTATATCTAGATGAAACAACTTGTAGCCGACATGATAGTCAAAGTAAAAGTAGATTTTGTAGACTTCAGGGTCTAAATAAAATTTTGTATGTCATTTTCAGGTATAGATATCCCAGACCAGGATGCTGAGAGATTATTACGCCCTAGAGATGTTGTATTGTACATACTAGATCAAATGTCCAAAGCCTAGTGTTGCAGGAAAATCAGTAGGTAAAGACTAAGGCCTTTGAAAAATTGGGTAATTGAGAATTACAAAGTAATTTAGATTGTAGGATTCTCCAGAAAAATTTATTTTCTTGTCATTCTGGCTTTTACAGTATTTGTCACCAGTATAGCGCCATATTGATGTGATATTGCTATTGGGAAAAGAGCATTGGAAAATTCAAAATAAAACAAATGTCCAGATCTTTTATTTCCTCATGGAGTTCTTTTTTTTTATCACAGGTAAATTATCACAAACCAACAAAAGACAGGAATGTGCCTGTAAACAGGAGTCTGCGTGCAGTAAATGACATGAACAGAATGAACATTTTAAACTACTGTTAAGATTAAACTGCACTTCTGCGAATTGGAGAGGGTATTATTCCAGGCAGTATTATCAACTAACTTCTGATGCACACTACTATACTACCAGAACATTCAATAGCTAAGCACCTGGGACATTTTTGATGGGAACATTTTAGATAAAGAAAGCTGAGGTATTTAGTTACTCTGTGCACACAGTAGTTATGAGTACACTTTTTGTTGTTTAGGCCACACTTTTTTATTTTTATGGATGACATCCTCTGGGGACCCCGCAATCGGTGCGAGAGGGCGAAAAAAAAAAAAAACAGTCCCAAAAAAAAACAAAAATGCTGCTTAAGTAAAGGAATGCTGTCAGTACACAGCTGGAAACACAAATTTACCACAGAAACATGTATCAAACTAACAATATGTCTTTATCCATGCTCTCAAAATATTAAAGCATTGTGAATACTTCGTGGAAACACAGAAATGTTAAAAAATGATATGCTTAATACTACCAATTCTATAAAAGGTCATTTCGGTCGATGCCATTTTGTCTACTTCGTCTCACATGAAGCAGCCAAACTGTCCGGGCCTGACCGACCTACAGCCCACCGAATACCTCGACACCCTGTCGACCCTTTTTTTCGCTACAAAAAAAAACCTGGTATGTGTTGCTTTGGACAGAATATCACTGAAATTTTCCGGGCGATAATTGCTGGCGGCCGCCAGCCTTTCGCATAATAGTAAAAAAGTGGATATCTCCATGACCAATATCAATGGCATAACAATCCAAAACGATGGCCCCGTTCTCTTTATGACTTTATATAATTAATTGTCCTGTAATTTGAAAGTAATCCTAGAGATGAATTTGATGGCAAAGCGGCCATATTTCCACGTGGCAGTAATACGCATGCGCAAAAAGCACATCTTCCGGCAAATTCAATTTTGACGTTTGCGACAACCGACTTCGATGGGGGGGGGGAGGGTTTTTTTTTTTTTTTTTTTTTTTTTTTTTTTTTTTTTTTTTTTTTTTTTTGAAAGCGGACGAAAATCGGTGCGCGCGCAGGATGTCATCCATAAAATTAAAAAAGTGTGGCCTAAGCATCATTTGTACAAATTTCAGAAATATTGGACCAGATTTGACAAAATTATTAGCGTTTAACTATTTCAAGTCCTGCAATTTCCCAGTCTTTTCAATGTAATTNGGAAGATCGTCAGCGGGAGATCGTTCGCGATCATTGCTAGACGAAAAGGCAATTTGGGGATTTTTTTTTTTTTTTTTTGAGAACGGACGAAAATCGGTGCGCGCGCAGGATGTCATCCATAAAAATAAAAAAGTGTGGCCTTACGTGCAAAAAAAAGCAGATCTCAAGACTTATCTATCTACTCAATAGACTTTCAACTTGGGAATTCAGCCCCCTTTGTGATGTTGGTTAACAATTGGAACTACAAAATGTCGCTGCCATCTTATTGCTGAAGATGTCAACTTCAAATTGCTTCTGTTGTAAATAACTATGTACTTGTTGCAAATAAAATAAGCATGAAGCTGTGTTATTATAAGTTTAGTCTATGTTTTTTCTGTGTGTATGAAAATTACAGAATAAAATTAAGACATTGAAATCAATAGTTTTCAAAAGTCAAAGTGATGAGAAACATTGCAGTAAGGTCCATTGCTTATGCTTATTATTTTAATCTTCATATTACAATGGCATATTATCAGAGATATAGATCATAAGTAAAAAGCAGGCCATTTTGAAAATACATGATACATGTATCCTATCAATAATAGCCTTCTACCTCTGCAGAAGTAAATGAGGATGTATTTTGGAAAGTTGAAATTTTATATTTTGCACAGCCTTTAATGCATTACTCTTCGATTTTCTTTGGAAATCTGCACAGACACGGTAACATTTTATTTCAAAAGGCAGTTACTTAAAAACTGGTTAGAAATAATGCCTCTGCATGGCTATCGCCCTGAATGTTTATTACTCAGGATATGCTAAATTAAAATTTACCTTGATTTACACATACAGCCACCTATAAGTGATGAGAATTAAGTATTTTTCCAATTTCCTTCAAAGTTTTACAGGTCACTGTGACAAACGGGAAAAGTTTTTCTTTTTTTTTTCACTGAAACTACGGCATTTTAAATTTGTTCTGTATATATTTGGATAATGTGGGTGGCATACGTCCCATACCATATACCTACTATCTATTCCAGTTGGAATTTGCCACGGTTTTATGTCATTTTAAGTGGTAAAATTAAGATCAAGTTTTCAAATACCAGCACTTTTTACAGGGGATGATTAATACTTATCCAAACTACAGAAATCGTTTTCCCTTTGATATTACTTCAAATTGGAAAACATTAATAGGCGACTGCAATATTTCGAAGAAATGGCATATCAGAAAAACAATTCCAAGAGGAGAAATGGCGATTTCATGTGTACGTATGCCTCATGCTACTTGTTGACCGCGTTTCTTTTGCTGATTATCAAAACGGCATTCTGGGATACAAACAGACAAGATGGCGGCTCTCTTTCGGCGACTTCGCGTGGTCACTCCAACAACATTAACTTTGGCCAGACCATTGGCCCCAAGGGTTGCTGCAGTGACATGCCATATTCATTGTAGACTACCGTTAACAAAGTCTCACGAAAGACATTTTTCTGCACTGACGAGACAAAGAAAGGTATGTAAATATTGCATACATTGTTCAAAAGCTCACATTTCCACAATTTTGTTTGTACCTGATCATTTAGGTTATCCTGTTTCAGTCTATGTGCAAGGTTTTTAGTCAAGTGCTGTTTTTATGTACAGACCCAGGTGTGTCTGTACATATTGCCATCACCTGCGTCTGTCGTCGCCGATGCCGTCGCCGATGCCGATGCCGGCGCTGTGCACTTTCCTTGTTAACACGATAAGTGGAGGGCAGTTTTACTTTTTGACTTTATATTTACAGAGCTGACGAATATTCATAAAACGCAGCTCAAGTTCGAAAATCAGCATGATCGGGCCATTATTGTAGAATTTATGCTGTTTTTCACTTTTCAGCATATATGCAATACTGTTAACACATTTCAAGGAAAACCGATAGGCCTGTTGTCATGAAACTCACAGGAGTAATCAATCT
>NW_019775617.1:29743-145835 GCF_001039355.2 Lingula anatina | reverse complement strand
TTTTTTTTTTTTTTTTTTTTTTTTTTTTTTTTTTTTTTTTTGTTTCTAACAAATTTGATTTTTTGGTAATATTCTCTTAAGAGATTATTACAGAGTGTAGCCAACTATGGAGGTCATGGGGTGTGATGGCAAGCACAAATTCCAAAATAATTGCAGTAACTGTTGGTGGTAAAATAGAATTTATTATATTTCTATCAGTTTTTTACAGTGTATTTATTGTGAAATATGGATATCTTATGAAGTTGTTATCCCTTCAAGGTCATAGTCCTGTTCTTGAGTTCAAAAATCTTCTTGATTGAGTCATTTTTTTATGTTTTCTTTTTTAATCAAATATTCATTTTTCACATATTGCCATTTTCAAGGTGTAACTTTCATGGGCCTAAGCACCTTTGGTAGTCACATTTTCTAAATATCAGTGCATAATTTAAAATTGGTGGTGATTATGCTGTAACACATTATGTAATATTACATCAAAGTTGAAGAAATTGTTATTTAAGGCACTGTCACCATAATGGCCATTTAAGGAAAATCATGTCACTCATGATTCTCAAACTTACTGAAAAGATTCATAGGACTGAAATGCAGCTTGAGTGGAAAACCAGGATGATTGCATTCTATTTTTCTGAAGCTGTGTAGTTCTTTGTTAAATTTTCATTTTCAACATATTGGTATTTTTAATGAGGGACTTAGATCTCCCTTGGGAATGAAGCCAAATAAATGTAATTACATTTTCTGAATATCCATGTTACGTATAGTAGATGATTAAAAATTGGTGGTGATAATGCTGTTTTTCATTAACTTGCAAGAACAATTCTTAGCATTGAAATACAACTCTAATTGGAAAGCCAGTCTGATTGGATTATTATTTTTTCTTGAATTATATTTTTATTCTCATCCTGGCATTTTCAAGACTATGCTGGTTACATATTCCTAATATCTGTGTTACCTGTTGTGCATTTTCAAAATTTGGCGTTGATTTTTTTGTAAATTATTTTGTAAAACTGAATTGAAATTGGCAAAATAACCTATTTTGTGCATCATTTTCTTTTTGTCTGTACATTTGACAGCTTTGCTGCCTTGTTTTTATTATCAACAGTTGTATTTTATATGACATACAGCAATAACCTTATCTATTCTGTTCAGAACAGTATTACAAATTCTGATCATGTCTTGGTTCCTCTACATATATTGGATAGTTACTTTACGTAATTTCAAAAAGTGGATGTTGTAGATATGATGGACTGAATCGCAATTATATTATGGCAGCTCCATTGCTCTAGAATCACGAGTCTTCTCTACCATAAATCACTAATATCATTCATGTGACATGTTTGTTGCAAAAGGGATTATTTATTTTCTGTCAAAGGTATGACAACACCAAACCTTTATGTGCCAAACTTGAGTTTCAAAAGATGTCAAAATGCTTCCCCAGGTTTTACATTTAGCATTGCATCTTTATTTATTTATTATAATTTTTTTTAATTTATTTATTTTATTATTTTATTTATTTATTTTTGTGTGTGTATGTTTGTGTCAACATAGGTTTAAAATGTAGATGAGAAAAAAATGGGAAGTGTAAGTCTATGATTACTGTAGGGACAATCTTAAAACTTCAAAGGGTCTCCACAAATTTAAGTTCACTAAAACAGCCTCACCACATGAACCGTATATAAACTGATGAAAGTGTGAAATCAACAACTAAAACCTGAGTTGTCTCCTTTGATTTAAAAATTTCAGAGTTTTATTTTCAGTTATATATGGTTGTCACCTTAATCTGCTGAGGAATATAAAAAACAATTTAAACTAGACTGCAACTGGCTGAAGCCAGTGGCGGAGGATTCCCCTGCAAAATAGGTGTGGAAATGCTCTTACAAGGTCATGTGAAGGTCATGGGTTAAATTTAGCCCCATATTCTGAAAGAGCATGTGCGAATTGGGGGAGTCAACAAAACATCACTTTTAGCCCACTTCAATATTTCTCCATGAAATAGCCAAATGACNTTTTTTTTTTTTTTTTTTTTTTTTTTTTTTGTTTCTAACAAATTTGATTTTTTGGTAATTACAGAGTGTAGCCAACTATGGAGGTCATGGGGTGTGATGGCAAGCACAAATTCCAAAATAATTGCAGTAACTGTTGGTGGTAAAATAGAATTTATTATATTTCTATCAGTTTTTTACAGTGTATTTATTGTGAAATATGGATATCTTATGAAGCTGTTATCCCTTCAAGGTCATAGTCCTGTTCTTGAGTTCAAAAATCTTCTTGATTGAGTCATTTTTTTATGTTTTCTTTTTTAATCAAATGTTCATTTTTCACATATTGCCATTTTCAAGGTGTAACTTTCATGGGCCTAAGCACCTTTGGTAGTCACATTTTCTAAATATCAGTGCATAATTTAAAATTGGTGGTGATTATGCTGTAACACATTATGTAATATTACATCAAAGTTGAAGAAATTGTTATTTAAGGCACTGTCACCATAATGGCCATTTAAGGAAAATCATGTCACTCATGATTCTCAAACTTACTGAAAAGATTCATAGGACTGAAATGCAGCTTTTAGTGGAAAACCAGGATGATTGCATTCTATTTTTCTGAAGCTGTGTAGTTCTTTGTTAAATTTTCATTTTCAACATATTGGTATTTTTAATGAGGGACTTAGATCTCCCTTGGGAATGAAGCCAAATAAATGTAATTACATTTTCTGAATATCCATGTTACGTATAGTAGATGATTAAAAATTGGTGGTGATAATGCTGTTTTTCATTATTTTGTAACTTGCAAGAACAACTCTTAGCATTGAAGTACAACTCTAATTGGAAAGCCAGTCTGATTGGATTATTATTTTTTCTTGAATTATATTTTTATTCTCATCCTGGCATTTTCAAGACTATGCTGGTTACATATTCCTAATATCTGTGTTACCTGTTGTGCATTTTCAAAATTTGGCGTTGATTTTTTTGTAAATTATTTTGTAAAATTGAATCGAAATTGGCAATATAACCTATTTTGTGCATCATTTTCTTTTTGTCTGTACATTTGACAGCTTTGCTGCCTTGTTTTTATTATCAACAGTTGTATTTTATATGACATACAGCAATTACCTTATCTATTCTGTTCAGAACAGTATTACAAATTCTGATCATGTCTTGGTTCCTCTACATATATTGGATAGTTACTTTAATTTCAAAAAGTGGATGTTGTAGATATGATGGACTGAATCACAATTATATTATGGCAGCTCCATTGCTCTAGAATCACGAGTCTTCTCTACCATAAATCACTAATATCATTCATGTGACATGTTTGTTGCAAAAGGGATTATTTATTTTCTGTCAAAGGTATGACAACACCAAACCTTTATGTGCCAAACTTGAGTTTCAAAATATGTCAAAATGCTTCCCCAGGTTTTACATTTAGCATTGCATCTTTATTTATTTATTATAATTTTTTTAAATTTATTTATTTTATTATTTTATTTATTTATTTTTGTGTGTGTATGTTTGTGTCAACATAGGTTTAAAATGTAGATGAGAAAAAAATGGGAAGTGTAAGTCTATGATTACTGTAGGGACAATCTTAAAACTTCAAAGGGTCTCCACAAATTTAAGTTCACTAAAACAGCCTCACCACATGAACCGTATATAAACTGATGAAAGTGTGAAATCAACAACTAAAACCTGAGTTGGCTCCTTTGATTTAAAAATTTCAGAGTTTTATTTTCAGTTATATATGGTTGTCACCTTAATCTGCTGAGGAATATAAAAAACAAATAATATTTACAGAGCACACTTGAAAGACAAGTTTCAAAAATGAAATAAGGTAAGTACTTTTATATGAAATATGATAAAACCTATGAAATACAGTAAACAGATCCACGTGTACTTGTATAATATGTAGCTTTCTCTTGTGCGAAAGAAACCATATAAGTAATGCTGATGTAGAGTCAGCGCAAAGAACAACAGAAAATTTTTGAGGCCCAATGGCGTGCAACCTTCAGACTTCCATGGAGCTATCAAAATCGGGTCTGAAACAAATACTGTTAAATGAACACCGAGATGTTTTAATGGAAGACAATGTCACCAATCCTTTCTCATTTTAGTCATTAAAGCCTTTCTGCAAGGAATGTGGTGGGCAAAAATATAGTCCTGAATTCTTAACACAAAGTTAATTCAACTAAAGATTAAACACTTCATAATAAATAAAAATGATCCATTGATGGTTGTTTTTGGTTGATTTGTGTTTGTAGCTTCATTTCATTTTTTCTCCCTTGGATACAAACTTTCCTGTGACAGCATCTCTCTGCACTGCCTTCCATGAGTAAACACAGCCATTCATTGCAATGTATACCCCTTGTCCATTTAAACACTGTAGAGCACCTATGGCAACTCCAACATTGAACTCTGCGTCTGAGTCTTTGAAAGTATCTGGCTTGAAAGAACCTGTGATGACGATGACTTTATGGCTTAAGTCTTCCTTCCTAGCCAAATATTCTGCAGTCTCTATCATGGTATCAGTGCCATGGGTGATAAGGATCTTGCTTTGTGGTGCTTCTCTGCAGGCAAGAAATATGTTGCTCCTTAAAGAAAGAAAAGAAATGAAATTGCAGTTATCTGTTAATGAAAACATCATTGACCTCATATGCATAGCAATCACTGGGATTTTGTTATTGTTTTAGACTTATTTTAACTGCCCTCCATCTCATTATGAACAGACCTTTTGTTACCATTAAATATCTTAGTCATAAATGCACACCTGTTTTGACTATCATTAAAATCCAAACAGTTTCAAGTTGTGCATTGATTACAAAATTGAAACTTTTAACAAAATCAAGGATCTGTTGTGTATGAACCTGTCCTCATCTGTTATGTCTTGGCTATCTTTGCGACAGACAGTTTGATATGTAATTTGGAAGTTTGTCTGTATTTTGTTGAACATTCTTTCCACTGCTGGCTCACATATCTCAAATGCATATCCCCCTAAAGTCCTAGGGTAGTCCTTGTCTATTGTGCCTGAGAATAAAAAATCAAGTGTTGGTTCTATTCAAAAGATGGTAATTTTGGTCATAAAAATAAACACTTAAACATATATTAAAAAGAGTTATTTATTTATTTATTTATTTTCATTTTTCTCGGTTTCAGTATGAATTTTAAAAAACTTTATATGTTTGGCTCTGTGACGTAGCAAAATATATATAAAAGGGCCCCCTTGTAATACAACTCTAGCTCGCTCTTTCTCTCTCTCTCTCTCTCTCTCGTGAACGTGCACACATAGTTGCTGCAAATCTGTTTATGTACTGCACCTCCAGTTTGAATAGCTAGTATAGTTGACATTTTTTTGTTTTTTTATTATTTCTTCTGATTACAACCGTACATGTATGCGAGAGCAGCCGCTGCACTACTTGACACGCCCACTTTTGTGGCTGGCGCCGCAGAATACAGTATTGGGGGAATTTACTCACGAGTATAGCGCTTTGGCGTGATGTGAACATTATATATAAATTTTAAAAATCCATATTATTTTATATTTGGTTGATTCAACGAGAAAATCTCATCCAACCTTGCCATTATTTTCAGATTTCATTTTTATTTCTGCGGGCTGAAACAAAATGGCGACCTCCATTCGTCGGCGAGAAACCGAGATGTTCCTTGTCGTTTTAATCATTTTAGGAATTATCCCAGTCCACAGTGGGACGAAGACCATTGAGCTTCAAGAAGATAATTGGAGCGACATGTTAGCGGGAGAGTGGATGGTTGAATTGTATGTAAAAGAAACCTACATCTAACAATTTATGTACCAATATGATTCCACTGACAGTACTTCGTAAATGAAACTGATGGTTGTATATAGGTTAGACATTGATACATATATTGGGGTTAGTACTTTTACATAAATTATAGTACAGCACAGTCACAGGTAATATTTTACACGGACACCAGAAATAACTTAGTCTATCAGACCATTCACATTAGAAAGTTAACCGCAGTCTAGTTAACTCCGATTGAATCGCGGTCAACTAAACTGAGATTATTTGCATTCACACTGATACTGGTGTCACGTGAAGAAACCGTCGTCGTGAATAAACCGTTCTGGCGGATTATTCACGCGGGGGTAGCAGTCAATTGACTTACAGTACGTAGCTGCACATGCATTTCCAACATTTCCCCGTAGAGAAAGTTGTAGTATTATCAAATACACGATTTCTTTTTAATGAAAATGACTGAACTCTGAATTGAAAGAACATTGTAGAATGAAAAGATTTATACTACGAGTCTTAGATCTGCCATGTTTTTTACACAGAGCAAAACAGTTCAGTCACGATCAAAAGCTCACTTCCAACATTCCCCCGTATACTGTAGTAATAAGATTATCAAATACATACTCTCTCATGACGAAAACCACTGAATTATGAATTGGAAAATCATAGTTCAGTGCAAACATAGCGCCTACTTAGGACGACATCGTCATACCGGAAGTTACTTCTTTCAATCTACCCTCAATGCGCATGTGCAGAACGGTTTCGTCACGGCACGGGTCTATCACGCCACACCGGCAGGGATCAGTAGTGATAGAATTTCAGCAATTGTACCTCCTGTTCAGCATGCGCTCTATTGTTCGAATAAGTAAAAATCCGACCCTTTGTATTTACTAGTATATTATTCTATTTCAGATATATGAGTTTACCGCATAATGGTGACAAAAGATAAGATACTAATTCTACATGTAGGCACAGCAATACCAATAACCTAAAGCCTATTTTGCAACAGACCATTTTATTCTTGGCACTTCCTGCTAATTTACGTTGTACCTCACTCTCTGACCATATGGCGAGGAGGCCCTTGACGGCATCCTCAGACCATGATACTCTTTTGCTGCTACTCATACTCAGAGTACTCAAATAGTTACGAGGATTTCGAAATCAGTTGAATAATTGCCCACTTGTGCACATGCGTTCAATTTTTAAACATCCGGTCTTGACTGCGATTCGGAGTCAACTCCGATTTAACCCAGCTCCCAGTCTGGGTTTATTTCGACCACAGTCAGGGGTACGTTGTCCGTTCACATTAGAAAAATTAACCGCGATAGGACCAAGGTCAGGCCTTGACCGTGGTAGAAAGTGCTAGTGTGAATGGCATAAATATGATATTGATAAATATATCTAAGCTAATACAAAAGGTTTATTAGCCTTGATCAACTGAGCATGGCATCGTTATGTCCCTGTTTTAGAACTCTTAGACCCCATACAGATGCCATCCGTCTGCTTGATTGGACCAACTCTTCAGGGACTCTCGCTAAGTGCAATCAGCTGTAAGACAAGTTGCCTTTTGGTTCCCATGTACTGGTGTAATCCCAGCTAACATGCTACCAGTGGGCCATCGGTGGCTATAAACGGCAAACAGCTATTGATGGCCCACTGGCGTACAGCTGGTGGTTAGCTGGTGGTAGATTGCGGTTTATAGCTGCCGGTGCTGCCCACTGGTTGGCCGCTGGTAATGTTGCTGGTGGTCCACTGGTGGCCCATCCGCAATTTTCTGATCGTAATTGTTAAAGGTAGATTTTTTCAAATACATGTACGCGTATTGTAATTACGTTACCTTTCCATTACGGCGGATGCGTTTTCAACCTTTGTTCACTTGTTTCAGAGTGCGCAATTTCCTAGCATTTTATTGGCCTATAAAAGTCACGTGACATACTGCATGCGATAACTGCTTTTCTGTATTCTACTTATTCTTCCAAGAGGAAGCATATCATTCAATTTAGCTGTTTGCAATCAGCGAGAGTCTCAACAGAATTGGATCCATCCATGTGGACCGATGGTGTCTCTGGGAATGGGTCTTACATGTTACGTATATAATTGTAAAATCCAATCATACTTGACCAAGGCAAACTTTTCCCTGAGACAAGATGTAGGGTTTAGACGAAAGCATTTATGGGTATCATGTTACTGTGTTGCTTCAGTCTCAACTCCACTTTAAGTTTTTTCCAGTAGAAAGTTCAGAGCAAAGTGACACAGAAGAGAAATATTTTAAGCCACACCACTCTTGCCTCTACTTGAACTATTGAAATGCTTTAAATTGCTCTGAGTAGCATGTAGGATTTTATGGGCCATTGTAGCTTTTGATATAATAGCTAGTGAATTCAAGAATTTTTGCAAATCTATGGCCTACTAGTAACCACACCAATCCATGTTAAATAAGTGTGCTAAACTAGAAATTGGGCTACATCATCTAAATCTGAATTACTTGTCTGTTTATACCAAAGTGTTTTTAAATATGAATCACTTTCTCATACTCTGGTACAGTGTGTCTGTCAGCGTAGATGTCTGTCACGCCTAATGAAGCTGCTAGGGGGTAATTAATTATCGTTTAGCAGCTTCAGTAGGCATGTCAAACATGTAAGCTGCTTAAGTTGATTGCAATTTAGCAAGAAACTCCTTGGGAATGGATCAATCCTATGAGATCGATCTAGATATGGAAACCCAGTCTAAAAGACAAATTAATATGTTTTTATACCCAAAACGATATCATGATCCTTTTGTCAGTTGTACATTTTATATTACAAATAATTTTTTGACAAAATTAATAAAGTTTTCTCTCTGTGTTTTGTATATTTTCACTCACAGGCAAAGTTCATAAAAGAATCTCATTTTTAACAAGCTTACAATTTTTGTAGAAAGTCTCTGGTCTTTTTTTCTTTTCTTTCTTTTTTTATTTAAAGCATTATGTAGGCAATTTTGACTTGAATTCGCTTTGACTTGTAAATTACAGTCATTCATCTCATATAATGTGCTTATAGGCATATACATTATATTCTTTAGAAATTGAAATAATGGCATAAAGAATGGCTACATGGTATCAGACTCAGTTTGTAGTAGTTAGTTGTTAAATAAGTAAAAAAAGAATTGTTACAGTACAATGAGTAGAATAATACTTCTATTTTTGATAGACATTCACTATTGAAACTAATGTCATTGCACCTAAGATTAGGTGACAGATAAGGTCTGTTGGCTAACAACCAGGCCAATTATTGTGCACAAACTGGGTGGGTGGCTGGGTGGATGGTACAGGCATACATGACTAGGTAGCTTATGTCTTGCAAAATTTCCACATTTTAGGTTAAAAGCTTGTTAGCTTGACTCTAGGATTTTTTAACAATAAAAATGCAACTATATTAGAGTGAAGCCAACATTTAGATTTTCACCACATTTTCATTTAGGGGGATAACAACTGTTCAGTTTGGCAACAAATGGATTTCCCTGGGGTAAAGGGCAATTTTCCCATTCTTACCGGTTATTGAATCCATTTGACATCCAAAGTTAGTCCCTTTTTTTTTTTTTTTTTTTTTTTTTTTTTAAGTCTGGCTTTTTGCAATATTCTCTTATTAAGAGATTATTACATAGTGTGTCCATCTATGGAGGTCACATGATGTAATGGCAAGTACGCAATGTTGGTGGTAAAATAGAATTTATTATATTTCTATGAGTTGTTTACAATGTATTTATTGTGAAATATGGAAACCATACGAACAGTTGTTATTCCATTCAAGATTATGTATGTTTTCTAATTTTGGATTTGCAATGTATGAGGAAATATTTTTTGCTGTTCAGCAATCTAACACTGATAGCTTGTGAAGCAAACTGCTGCTTTCTTACACATATGCCAACGCAATATGCCAACGAGACAGTAACTTTGCTAGACAATAAATCCTGTAGACTATTGGTGATTATCACTTACTTTTGCCAGATGTGGGCAACACTCAGTTAGCTAAAAGCTTCTTTTTTTCTGTGTGTTTGTGTGTGATTTAGTTGATTCCCTTGGTCTGTGTGTGTCTTTTAGATAGTGTATTTAAGTGCCTTTACACCACTATCAGAAGAAGGAACTCCTATGATTGTGTCCATGTTTGACAAGAAACCAAATTACTATGTTTCTTGACTGAAAATGTCATGGGTCAGAATTGAAATGATTACTTATAATATTGTGCTTTGTTATATGTGCAGATTGGTAAGACTGTTATCTTGTACAAGGACTTTTTTCCAGAATTTTTATGTCAAACTTGATTGATTTTTTTAAGCTACACAGAAATGTGAAAATTGGGAATTTTGTCAATCCTCTTCTTCAGTCCATGCTAAATGTACCTTTACAATACCCATATTTAAAGTTAAAGATTCACACATGCTGCTCCCTCCCCTCACACACACACACACACACACACACACACACACACACACACACACACACACACACACACACACACCACCTCTAACCTAATTTTACATAACAGTGACTATTAATAAATTCCATATTACGTCATATGAATATTTTATTTATTTACATTTATTTATTTATATTTTCAATATATGTGTATTTTTTTTTCAGAATTGATTATTTTATTTGAGTTAGTATTAATGATCGTTACAGCTATGCACCATGGTGTCCAGCTTGCCAGGCATTAGAACCAACCTGGGACCAGTTTGCAGGCTGGGGAAAGGATCTAGATATCAATGTCGCTAAAGTGGATGTCACACAAAATCCAGGTATTTCATGCACATTTGAAGCTAATGCTTCAAGATTGCTTTTTACCAAAATTTGAACTAAAGGGAAAGGTTCTTAAAAATTACAAATGGAGGCAGGAATGAATTGAAATCTGTAACATAGGTTCAAAAGTTTGATTCTGTTTGGCAAAAAAGATACAATGTTTTTATATATACATATATTATGTATGTATGTGTGTTTGTAAAGTATCAAAAATAATAGAAGTCAGAGTTTTTCAAACCAGCAATTAGCCTTATTTACAATTAAAAAGTTGAGTTTATAATTCATACAAGGACTGGTATTATTGAGGGTCCATATGTTATCTAGTCCCATTGATTGATTGAAAAAAATGATTTTTCTCAAAGGCAAATTTTTATCTAAGATTTGCCTGGAGATAAGAAAAATGGAATCTGATTTCAGAATTTGAAGGATTTCAGAGTCACTTTGTCTTAAATCAATGTCAAAGAGAAATTTGATCAGTGCATTGGTTTACCTTGTTAATGAAATTACCTTTTGTGTGGAGGACTGACCTTTTGTGACAGCAGATCATGCATGACAGTTTATACTATTAAAGGTAATTTTCCCTCTTAGCTGAGACTGATACTAGATTTTCCACTCTTTTTAACGATTCCAAATCTAAATTTACTTGACATTTTCTTTTCTTATCTCTTTATAGGACTGAGTGGAAGGTTTCTTGTCACTGCCTTGCCAACAATTTACCAGTAAGTTCAATAAGAACTATCGTTTGTCTAGAGGTAGAAAGTACTTTTTTGACAGTGGTTCCTGAACCATCTGCTTGGAATACCTTATTTAGTTATATTGGCATTTTATGTTACTATCTATGGTATATGCCTTGATATATATTTTAATACTTGTTTGCTCTAGGTATCTGTCTGTGATGGTTAATATATACTTCTTATATTTCACAATCCAAAAAACTGCCTGTCCCAGTCAGCTTTTGTTACCTACATATACTAGTAAAATGTAAAAAAAGTAGAGATATTTGACAAGCACATATATTTCCTTATCCATAAAGCTTTAGGAGCAGATGGGAAGTTTATAGCTTTTAAGATCGTCCTTTAACATTTCTATACTTAATTTCAGTGTTAAAGATGGAGTGTTTCGTGTTTACCTTGGCTCCAGGAATGAGAAGGACTTAATAGGTTTTGTAGATGACAAACAGTGGAAAGATCTGGATCCAGTACCTTGGTACATGTCCCCGGGAGCGCTACAGTAAGGATTAAAAACAACATAATCACACCCAGACCAGGACTAACTTAAAGTAAAAGAAGACTAATTGATGTCACCACATCAGATTGCTTTTTTTTTTTTTTTTTTTTTTTTTTTTTTAAGAGTAAAAAGACTCTGTGCATATTGTTTTTGTCTGGAAACATCTGTGATCTGTGAGACAATTTTCCAGCCTAAGTTAGTTCAGTTGTTGAGAAGCCTTTGTTGTAAATTTGGTCAAAATACAGGTGTAACTTTACGAAAATATGTTACAACAAAAATTGTAACAGGTCATGAAATGGCAAAAACTACACCATCAGTAAGGTCATGTTAAAATTGTAAGTCTTTACTATGTATGTTTTATATGGTATATTAATTGTCTTGTGCACAGTTAAACCAATCACATGTATTGATTGTATTGTTTTTTTTTTTTCAGCATGTCTGTCTTGAGCATGTTTTTTAGGCTATCCATGTTAGTTAGGGTGAGTATCGCACAGACAATTCTTTCCTGTTTGGTAAGAATGAGTAAACCAGTGTCTAAATGAAGCAATTCAAGGGAACAATAAATATATTTTCACTTTCCAGCATTACATTTTAAAGACGTTATTCGATTATTGTTAATTTCACAAATGAGAGGTCTGTACACTTCTTCGGAACTGTTAGGCCTGTAGCCAGAGATTTCAAAAAGAAGATTGTTTTGTTTTTTTTTTACCTATTTACCCTCTTACTTGGCCTAATTTGAGAAATGTCATAGAACCTAGGGCAATATTGATTTAGAACAGACCTTTTCTGGACAAAAGGGAAGTTAATTGAACATCTCCCCCCNAAGAATGAGTAAACCAGTGTCTAAATGAAGCAATTCAAGGGAACAATAAATATATTTTCACTTTCCAGCATTACATTTTAAAGACGTTATTCGATTATTGTTAATTTCACAAATGAGAGGTCTGTACACTTCTTCGGAACTGTTAGGCCTGTAGCCAGAGATTTCAAAAAGAAGATTGTTTTGTTTTTTTTTTTACCTATTTACCCCCTTACTTGGCCTAATTTGAGAAATGTCATAGAACCTAGGGCAATATTGATTTAGTACAGACCTTTTCTGGACAAAAGGGAAGTTAATTTAACATCTCCCCCCACCCCCCACCCCCCACCACACCCCCACCAAAAAAATCACTACAGGCCTGACTGTAGTGTGAACAACCTTGTAGACATGGCTTATGGCATAACCTATGTATAATTTAATTAGGACAAGTGAAAGTGCATTTGTAATCATTTTAGAACATGGAGATTGGTGCATTCTCTTGTGAATTCTCTAACATTTGACATTTCAGGATTGCCCTTTTACATGGCTTACATTTTACATGAACTCAGATTAAAAATAGATAAAAGAAAAAAATGATAATTGAGATTTTTATTTCATTTACTAGAAAAAACAAAAGTCATTTAAATGGTTTACAGCACTTTCAAGCTTTTAGAATCAGAGAGCATCTGATGATACAGATGTGTTTGAAGTCACCACATGCCCTGTAGAAAAAAAATGCCCTGGGGTTTTCTGTAGTTATACTACATACCGACCAGATGTGACATTAGAAAACTATTGCTACACCAGTATATTGATCTTTTCATAGAAAATTTCTGAAAACAAAGTTGAAACTGTCTGATTTCAACACTTTTATCTGAACCCTAGCTCCAAGCTTTCGATGACTAAGGATTGAGATGAGGTAGGCTTCAGAAAAAAATGCGTATAAATCAGTTTTAACTTAAAATGTTTCAATAACTGCACACTACTATACAGATTAATTTCCGTCAGAAGACTTGAGACTTTCCTCAATATTTCCAGACTATCCATAATAATATGACAGAGCTGTACAATGTGCCCACCTGGGGCTCCTACCTCCTGTTTGCAGTAGTCACCATCATGGCAGGATTGATACTGGGACTGGTGAGTGAGATGTGCTGGACCTGGACCTCTGTTTCTGTTAAAGAAATGCCTCTCAGTCTGTCCATCCAACTGTCCATTTATCTGTCTGTCTGTCTGTCTGTCTGTCCTTCCACTTTGACCAATTTAAGATGAATCAGTAGTAGGCCAGAAGTTGAATGTTGTAATTGTTTTATAACAAGACCTCTTAATCTTTAACTTAAGTGGATCAAGTATTTGGTTTAAATGTTCAGACCAATTTCTTTTGAAATCAACTCCCACACTCTGCATGAGGTGAAAATCCCTACATAGCTATAAAAACACTCCTCTACTGCAATTGATAATGACATGTATGCCGTTATGCCAATGACACTGCTGATACTGATACATTATATATGAAGTAATTAGTTGATGGAACCCACACACCAAGGGCATAAATGTAGTCTATAATGTACATAGTATATGAAGTATTAGTGTTACATCAATGATTATGTCTGTGGGGAATTATGTGATGCATATTATATTGGATAGGTCAGTTGATGTAAAGTAGGCTTTCAGGTACAAGTTGTCTACTGGCAAAGGATTGTTGTACTCTGTTGCTACTTTAGCAACGCTTTTGTTTAAGCTACATTGCTGAGTGTGAGAGTGGGACCTTTAGTCAAAACTAATGATATGAAACATGAAATGTTTATCCTTTTTCATTAGATAAAATAATCTATTTTGAAATTGATGTGCAAATTTGTTAGTGATATTGTAAATCTAGTAATTAATTGTGTGTGTGTTCTAGTTAATGTTTAAGCCAATATCCTTATGATTTAAATCTGTCCTCCAAGACTTGTGAATATGGAATTATATTACATGGACCAAAGCACAATTTGATCTTAGATCAGTTAAGTGTTCTGAGAACCTTGCAACTACCTTTTCCATTCCAAAACTAATGGTTCAGAACAGATTATATTAAATGTCAAAAATTGTATGCAACAAAAACAGTAGTAAAAAAAAAAAAACTCTTTCTCCCTCATCTATTTCAAGGGCCTGGTATTATGTTGTGACTGTCTTTTCCCACCAAGACCAGCAGTATACTTGAAAAAAAAAGATGATGACTATTTACCAGAGGACAGCAGTGGCAGAAACACCAGTGCTAATTCTAGGGTGGGTATATTTTATATTGCAAATTTTTCTTATAGACTAAGCTAACCTTTTATCTGCCTTCTCACATTGTGTTGTATGTTAGCATAATATTGGAACTTAAGCATTATGTTTTGAAAGGTTCTTCCTTGAAATTACAGGGGGCTTATCGCACTTTCACAAATTAAATTCACTTCTTACTATTTGGACAGAAGTTAAACCTGAAGCGAGGGCTCTTTAACAAAGTAAATAGTAAAAATATGACAGGCAATGAGGAAAGATTCTCTAGTTTTTGTTTATCAATTGGCAATGCCATGCGTGAGAATTCTGTTTGGGTGATTTTCTTGCATAACAGCCAGACTGTGAAACTGTCAGTTTCTCATAACAGAACATTGAGTGGAATGCTAAGATATACGTATAACGCTCAATAATGTAAAAATGTTGAACAGTTTCATTAGCTATTGTTTAAATAGACCAGTTAAGTTTCATTTGTCAATAGCTATAGCAAAAAATTAAAGGAGGGGCAAGGAGAAGAGGGGGCACCTGACTGAACCAGCACACGTGAGGGGTGATAGGTGGTAATACCTATCACAGCCCCCATTTCCCTGGTGAAGTCTGACTGTCAGCAGACAAAATATTGGCTGGTAAATATCAGTCAGTTTTTTTTTTTTTTTTTTTTTTGTAACTATTGACAAAAAACTTAATGGCCGATTCCGATTGTGTGTTTAAAGGCATTAATGATTTTTAACCTATANCACCCCCCACCCCCCACCCCACCCCCACCAAAAAAATCACTACAGGCCTGACTGTAGTGTGAACAACCTTGTAGACATGGCTTATGGCATAACCTATGTATAATTTAATTAGGACAAGTGAAAGTGCATTTGTAATCATTTTAGAACATGGAGATTGGTGCATTCTCTTGTGAATTCTCTAACATTTGACATTTCAGGATTGCCCTTTTACATGGCTTACATTTTACATGAACTCAGATTAAAAATAGATAAAAGAAAAAAAATGATAATTGAGATTTTTATTTCATTTACTAGAAAAAACAAAAGTCATTTAAATGGTTTACAGCACTTTCAAGCTTTTAGAAAGATCAGAGAGCATCTGATGATACAGATGTGTTTGAAGTCACCACATGCCCTGTAGAAAAAAAAATGCCCCGGGGTTTTCTGTAGTTATACTACATACCGACCAGATGTGACATTAGAAAACTATTGCTACACCAGTATATTGATCTTTTCATAGAAAATTTCTAAAAACAAAGTTGAAACTGTCTGATTTCAACACTTTTATCTGAACCCTAGCTCCAAGCTTTCGATGACTAAGGACTGAGATGAGGTAGGCTTCAGAAAAAATGCGTATAAATCAGTTTTAACTTAAAATGTTTCAATAACTGCACACTACTATACAGATTAATTTCCATCAGAAGACTTGAGACTTTCCTCAATATTTCCAGACTATCCATAATAATATGACAGAGCTGTACAATGTGCCCACCTGGGGCTCCTACCTCCTGTTTGCAGTAGTCACCATCATGGCAGGATTGATACTGGGACTGGTGAGTGAGATGTGCTGGACCTGGACCTCTGTTTCTGTTAAAGAAATGCCTCTCAGTCTGTCCATCCAACTGTCCACTTGTCTGTCTGTCTGTCTGTCTGTCCTTCCACTTTGACCAATTTAAGATAAATCAGTAGTAGGCCAGAAGTTGAATGTTGTAATTGTTTTATAACAAGACCTCTTCTTACACAATTTGTCAACTATCAATTAATCTGTAACTTAAGTGGATCAAGTATTTGGTTTAAATGTTCAGACCAATTTCTTTTGGTCAACTCCCACACTCTGCATGAGGTGAAAATCCCTACATAGCTATAAAAACACTCCTCTACTGCAATTGATAATGACATGTATGCCGTTATGCCAATGACACTGCTGATACTGATACATTATATATGAAGTAATTAGTTGATGGAACCCACACACCAAGGGCATAAATGTAGTCTATAATGTACATAGTATATGAAGTATTAGTGTTACATCAATGATTATGTCTGTGGGGAATTATGTGATGCATATTATATTGGATAGGTCAGTTGATGTAAAGTAGGCTTTCAGGTACAAGTTGTCTACTGGCAAAGGATTGTTGTACTCTGTTGCTACTTTAGCAACGCTTTTGTTTAAGCTACATTGCTGAGTGTGAGAGTGGGACCTTTAGTCAAAACTAATGATATGAAACATGAAATGTTTATCCTTTTTCATTAGATAAAATAATCTATTTTGAAATTGATGTGCAAATTTGTTAGTGATGTTATAAATCTAGTAATTAATTGTGTGTGTGTGTTCTAGTTAATGTTTAAGCCAAGATCCTTATGATTTAAATCTGTCCTCCAAGACTTGTGAATATGGAATTATATTACGTGGACCAAAGCACAATTTGATCTTAGATCAGTTAAGTGTTCTGAGAACCTTGCAACTACCTTTTCCATTCCAAAACTAATGGTTCAGAAGAGATTATATTAAATGTCAAAAATTGTATGCAACAAAAACAGTAGTAAAAAAAAAACAACTCTTTCTCCCTCATCTATTTCAAGGGCCTGGTATTATGTTGTGACTGTCTTTTCCCACCAAGACCAGCAGTATACTTGAAAAAAAAAGACGATGACTATTTACCAGAGGACAGCAGTGGCAGAAACACCAGTGCTAATTCTAGGGTGGGTATATTTTATATTGCAAATTTTTCTTATAGACTAAGCTAACCTTTTATCTGCCTTCTCACATTGTGTTGTATGTTAGCATAATATTGGAACTTAAGCATTATGTTTTGAAAGGTTCTTCGTTGAAATTACAGGGGGCTTATCGCACTTTCACAAATTAAATTCACTTCTTACTATTTGGACAGAAGTTAAACCTGAAGCGAGGGCTCTTTAACAAAGTAAATAGTAAAAATATGACAGGCAATGAGGAAAGATTCTCTAGTTTTTGTTTATCAATTGGCAATGCCATGCGTGAGAATTCTGTTTGGGTGATTTTCTTGCATAACAGCCAGACTGTGAAACTGTCAGTTTCTCATAACAGAACATTGAGTGGAATGCTAAGATATATAACGCTCAATAATGTAAAAATGTTGAACAGTTTCATTAGCTATTGTTTTAAATAGACCAGTTAAGTTTCATTTGTCAATAGCTATAGCAAAAAATTAAAGGAGGGGCAAGGAGAAGAGGGGGCACCTGACTGAACCAGCACACGTGAGGGGTGATAGGTGGTAATACCTATCACAGCCCCCATTTCCCTGGTGAAGTCTGACTGTCAGCAGACAAAATATTGGCTGGTAAATATCAGTCAGTTTTTTTTTTTTTTTTTTTTGTAACTATTGACAAAAAACTTAATGGCCGATTCCGATTGTGTGTTTAAAGGCAGATTTTTAACCTATATTAAAGNATCGCGAACGATCTCCCGCTGAAAATATGAAGATTGCCTTTTCTTCTCTCTCGAATCGCAAACGATCTCCCGCTGATAATCTTACGCGAACAAATATGAATATTTTCTTCTCGTCTCGTTTGAATCGCGAACGATCTGTTGACGATATTACGCGAACGATTCTCCCCTGAAGATATGAAAATTGCCATCTCGTCCCATTCGCATTGCGAACGATCTCCATGTACGAGTCAGGTAGTCGTTAAATGGTCCTAAACTGAACATGGCCATGAATAGAAGTGACGGGTACATTTCCCTTCGAGATAATATCTTGATTTTTTCATACTGTATTCCTCATTTAGGACAGCCGCCGATAACAATAACGGCGTTACAAATGACAGAGCCGCGGCCTGTGACTTCTATTTGCCGCCTTGAGCCAGGTAATAGTAATAAAACAAAAGACAAAAGGCCGACGTTCCCGCAATTGAGAACAGGAATTCACATCTAAACCATCTATATTGTGAATGACCGCTCGCAGGGGCACACTATTGTTCCTATCTCCCATTGAAAGTGTTATCGGCAATGATATCCTGATCGTATCATTGTCTTGAATCAACTGACGCATTACCTTTATGTTTGATCTGGACAACGCGGCCATATTTGGCGACAAACTTTTCAAAAATTATTNCTCTCTCGAATCTTCTATTTGTGACTTCTATTTGCCGCCTTGAGCCAGGTAATAGTAATAAAACAAAAGACAAAAGGCCGACGTTCCCGCAATTGAGAACGGGAATTCACATCTAAACCATCTATATTGTGAATGACCGCTCGCAGGGGCACACTATTGTTCCTATCTCCCTTTGAAAGTGTTATCGGCAATGATATCCTGATCGTATCATTGTCTTGAATCAACTGACGCATTACCTTTATGTTTGAGCTGGACAACGCGGCCATATTTGGCGACGAACTTTTCAAAAATTATCGAGTACCTCATTTTCAAGGTCGACGAAGTTTTCAAAGGGAAAAAAATTACGTCTGCGGAAAATCGTCGGCCGACGAAATTTTCAAGAACGACGAAATTTTCAAGACTTTACCGTATCTGACTCAATCACTCCATGTTATACATCCTCCATTAATAAAGCAAGAAGTGTTTTGCTGTTGCCATGGTGAATTGATTTTTTTAGAATGAGGAACATTTATTACACTTTAATTCAAGGAAGACTTATGACAAGAGGTTGTCAAAGTAAATTATCGACCAAAATTTAATCAAAATTTAATCAGAAATCTAAATTATACAATATTTTGTATTGAGTTCATACAAACTTGATAGCTTTTCATTTTCAATATTTAAAAGAGAAAAGAAATTTTGAGTTTGAATAAGGTACATGAATAGCTTGAGAATGTGATGTGGACACTTGTTCAAAAACACATGGTTTCACCCCTTCACCACACACTCTAACTCAAGGAAGAATGATGATAGATTTTTTTAGGGTGCATTCCATAAAGAATCTCCATGTGCCTTACAGAATATCTAGAATTATAAAAAGCACTGACAATAATGCAATAAAATGGCACTGACAATAAAAAGAATGCAAAAACTATCATATTCACTATTTTATACTTCTCACTGCATGGCTTCAAAGTTCAGACGTGTGTTTAAAAAATAAAAATTGACAAATTTTCATTGCAAAATTATTGTATCATCAACAATACTTCACTTTCCAGTAATGGATAATATTGACATTTTCGCAATACTTTGAATGTAAACAGTAGACCCTGTTACAAAATTGTTTTTCACTCCACACCATTTACAATATTAATTGTGGTTTTAAAAAAATCAGCAGAGTTAATTATAGTAATTTGTATCATAGTTTGGACAAAAATCAACTGTAAGTGAAAAGTAAATGTTTTTACATAGTTTTTATGTTTCTTCATCATTGACATGAGTAGCTTTTGGAATATTTTGTCTTATCGTTATTTATTTAGACAAATTTTAATTCATGTTTTTATTCATATTTTTATTAAATTAATGTACTACATGTTTATACATACATTCAAAAAGTAGTTAAATTAATCAGTGTAAAGACTGTATAAAACTGATTATTATCTTTAAAAATGTCCTCTAAAAATATGCTTTAAAAATATTTAACTGACTTCTGATATTTATATGACCTTTATTTCCATTTCCTAGAATGTAAAGCACACTACATTTGTTATGTTTGAATGATTTTGAACTTGTTAAGTCAGAACATTATGCATGATACAATATATGGCATATACTGTTGCTGTTAATGGATTGCACAAAAAAAATAATAATGATGCACTTAAAAGTTGCTGATGGGCCTTCCATTACTCGGGTAGTCCCTGGGAGCATGTCATTTGCGCCAATGCATTATTGACAATCTTTCAGAAAAGTGAGAAATCATATCTCAGACAGCAGTAAACACTGAGTTTGATAGCTGTGACATTTAAGAGAGATTTTCTTTGTATTACTGCTTAATACATTTATTTTTACCTTTCAAGGGAATCAAAGCACTTAACAGTGAACATTATCTTTTATACTCCAACTTCAGTGATGGACACTAGCTTAATTTATGGACATATTTGCTTGGTCTTGATTATAAATCCAGTTAAAGTTATAGAAGTATGCGTTAATTCTTCCATAAAAAAAACTTTCAAAATGTGTAATCAAATTTTTTTTTAGGATGATGAGTCTGACATTCCAGATGACACGTCAACAGGACAACCAGAAGAAAATTCTGTGAGACAAAGACATACAGAATCATCCTAGGAAAAAGAGTCCTTTTTTTTTTCATGATATGCACAGCTGCTCTTGGGACAATAGTACACTGTCAGATACATTTAGTTGAAAAATAAACGTAAAAAAAATAGGAATTTGTATCTCTGTATGGTGTATTGTTAGCGTGTTAGTTTTTATGCCTGCAATGGTTTAAAGGATTTACTGAATGCATAGTGATAATTAAACAAGCATTATTACAGAGAGGGGGATAATTTTTACATGGGTTTGAAACAGGATTGGGATTTTAATTTTTTTTCCCGGATGCTTGCCAAATTACAGGTTTCTTGAAGCAATATTCTGTATTAGATATAAGGTAAAAAATTGAAATATATTTTTATGGCAGTAGATAGTTGTGAAGATATGTTACATACGAATCACTTTTTCCTCACAGAGAGCAATTACAATGAACATATGTTTATAAACTCATAAACAGATTAGTTGTTTAATAACATGCAGATCTTTCAGCACCAAGCCCATATTAACCTGTAACCCATAAATTAACCAACACCGTAAAAGTATTTACCACTACCAGAGCAATTACTAGCACTAACATTCATCTGCTACGGTAGTGGTAAATACTTTTACAGTGTGTAGGTTAATCTGTGGGTTATGTGGTTAGTATGGGTTTTAGTGCTGAAAGATCTGCAGGTAGTGTTAGTAAAAGCTAATCCATTTATAAGGCCTGAAATTAAGGTGCTACATGCCCCCCCCCCCCCAACCTAGAGTTAGAAAGTTAGTCCCAGGGTAACATGCTGGCTCAATTGCAATCAGTACTATTAAGCTGCATTTTCAAAATAAGTCTGTCCAAACTTAGTACAAATGCACCCAGACATGATATATTGAACAAGTGCTAAATGAAGAGGGTTAATCAGAAACTCATTTTTAGCCGTTTTGAAACTAGCATATTATTTTTTAGTTATGAAATAGATACATCACCAGTCAGTGGGGTGTTTTTATATATATATATGTATGTGTGCAAAGCACACGCCGATGTCACATATATTTTACTGATGAGTGGTATATCTGACTAACATGTATACCATTGTGAATGTCAGGGAGATAAGACCTAGGTTTGACAGAGTCATATCCATGTATGAATTGCATGTATGGATAGTTTGCTCTCAATATCCATACAAATAAATTAATGAGGTATCATGTCCACGTATATAATTGTGTGTATATATATATGTAACAAGTGGTGGTATCCATGGAGTTGAACGAGGGGGTATTGATCAGAAAAAGCTTGCTTTTATTAGTTTTTTATGAGTAAGTGGAATTGATCGAAACTAACCTTCATTTTATAAAAAATAATGTCATTTTATGCCTTCTTCAGTTCTAATGCGCAGGTAAATTGGGCTCAGTTGGCCATATGATGATAATTTTGAACATACTGTCTGCTTAACATGCTATCTCAATTCTTTTTTGTCAAATGGTTTTATGCATCAAATGCTGACAATGTTAAGCTACTTGAAAGTGTTTGTTGTTTGTAAATGATTTAAACGTAATTTCTGTAGTTATCAATATAGCATTATATTCTGTGGCATAATTGGCTCCAATCAAAATGGCATATTCCTGTTCTTTTTTGGAACAAAACTTTATAAGTCTTGATAATATTAATAGCAAAAATTTCAGTTGTAAATTGATATTTTGATGTTGTTGTTAAATCAAATTTATTAATTTAATTTAAGATCCATTTGAACTCAATTTCTTGCTACCAAAGTCAACCAAATGACACCACAGTTTCAAATAGTCTAACTTGGAGAAATACTGAAAGACATTGTTATGTATTACCTGATATAGGGATATTTGAACAGATTTTCTGCTTGCTTGCTGTGCTGTATAAATAGATAAATAGGTCAGATAACTAAGGCAAATTTATGACCACCAATTTAAAGTTCTTTTATGGCTGATTGAATGATTAATTTAATTTATTTGAGTTATATAAGAAACTAGTAGAAGTGGTTTATGTGAGTTAATCCCTGCCCCATTGATGCTTGGTTCATATGTACCTTAAATTTCATTTTATCAGTGATTATAGCTTGTACCTACAGCAGAAGTAACAGAAATGAAGCTCTGACTTATATAAGTTTTTTTAAAGCTTGAGAGCACAATGTTTTCCAACCTAATCAAAATGTTGACCTGAATGGATGATAACATCAGAAGAAAAAATGATCACATATTTCAGGCTTTTTAGCTAAAAGAAGTTCCAATTACTATTAGCCAATGGCAAACTTTGCCACTATTAATTTGAGATAGGAAGTTGTTTTACTATACATGCCAGTGACCAATTTTTGGTTGGACTGTAGTTTCCATGATATTTGCCAGGTACTTTTTCCAGAGTTACTTGTCACAGGTTTAAAGAAACTTTATTCCGTGTAAACGTTTGTGATGATGGGCAGTTGGCCTGGTGGCATCAGTAAATCATCGGTAGCCTGAATAAAAGAATCCTTAATAAAAAAATAATTTTCTTTTAATTGTTAGTTTAATTACTGGAAACAAGAAAACGGATCAGTCCCACTCCAAGGTTTTACATATTGCAATCTGTTGATCACATTACCTTAACATCTGGTATGTTCTAGATATGGGGATGTGTTCTTAATGGGGTCACTGAAAGTGGGAATGTACTCTGATTGGCCAATTGACCTACGTAACATTGTTATTTTTCAGAAAAACATTCTTAGTTCACTGTAAGTATTAAATGGCATCTAAGCTAGAAAAGCAGTTCCATGAATAATGTTGTTTGGTTCTATCAGAGCAGTAGAACTGTTAGATTTCTGTCATCTTAGTAATGGGGACATCCTTATATTCGGAGGGTTTATTGTATTTTCTGAAGACTGTAGGAACCAAGTTAAAAAATTGGCTGCTGTTCCGAGGGCCCAATATGACAAAGGGAAGAGGGTCCGATATTCCAAATGCTTCTTAGTCCAAGGGTCCACTTTTCCAAAAGAGGTTATTAACTGCCATGATATTGTTCTTGAAATTAATGGAGGTGGCACCAAGTCTCAAACTGTAGGAGATTTAGTTGCTTATGATGTCAAATTATTTTTTTCACCCTGTTACATGGATATTAATACAACGAAAAAAAATTAATTCGCCCGACGTAATTCATGTAGGATTGTAAATGAATTCTACTCGTGCTTACCTATATTCGTAGGTATGTTTTTTTATTTATTCTTCACCACATTTGCTGCTTTCTCTACTGCGCCATTTTGTTGTCATCACTCATATACTTTGGCTCATATACTTTGGCTCATATATATGTATATATATATATATATATATATATATATATATATATATATGCTTTTGGAATATAGCCATACATCCTTAATAGTCTGCGGCTTAAGAAACTGCACTCAGACAATGTATACTGTGTTTAAGAGTGAAGGGATTTCTATTTAATTTATAAAAAAACCCTACCAGAGGTTTTTTTTTCATAAAAAGGATACTGAATATAGTTCATCTAGCCTCCCTCAGGGAAAACCAGATAATAAATGTTTTCAAGATTTCTTGCCAAAGGAAAATCTAATTATTTTTTACCCATTGGCAAGTATTGAACATGCCTTTTAATGATTGAAAGTGATAAGCAAATGAAGCTTCTAAATAAACTCATTGTAGTGCATCTGCTTGTAGGTTTCTGAAGTTGCAACTTTAATATAGTCTTTGTTGTTGCAATTTCAGTTCAATGGCCTAGTGCATTAGACTAATTTGATTTTCATAGTTACATACTCGAGGAGGCAGTGATGATGAGCCTGTTTGAGGCACCGTTGTATCTATCAAAGGCTCATCAAATATGTTCAATATATTAATCTTCAAAAAAGTGGATTTTAAAATGGAAAATTGTATTAATCTTATCACTGCATAAAAACAGGTTGAAAATGTTTTCTCTGTACATTGTTGTATGTAAACAGACGCTGTTTCTAAACGTTCTGATCACAATGTCTGTCCGTGTTAGTGCCATGCTCCTTGCTGTCGCATTTTTGTTTTAATTCACATTTTAGGCTTTGTTTGGTAAAAATGCAGGTTCCTGAAAATCGGTATGATCAGTTTTTTTTATGAAAGTTTTTCGACGTTCGCCCCATACGTTGTGTTTTGCAATACAATTATCCAGTGTTAGTAACCTTATGCTTTTAGCTACAAGATATGTAAGGAAAACTCGGATGTATCACTTTTTGCTTGGATGAAAGATTCCCAAGTCTGAAATAGCTCGTGGTTTACCAGAAACGATAAAAATCAGTTCCACTCAAAGCAATTTGATGTGCTCTGCAGCTTTCATGATATTTATAAGATACCTTTTTTTAATTAACTGGCTTTTAGGAATCAAATTCTACATAAATTGCACGTTCTGATTGTAGTAGGTTTCTTGGCATCGATTTATCACATCTTGTTTGAAAAAAAAGATCTTAAATCTGAAGTAGCTTTCATTTAACTCGTGATTTTCCCAGAAACGAGGAATAGGGATCAGTCCCACTCGAAGTGCTCAGAGCTTATCATGCCAAACCGCCTTCATACGCACTGTGCTCGCACCTATATCGGTGTGATGTCAATCCAAGTGGTATGGATAAATCTCTGTATTTTCCAGGAACATTGTTACCCGCAATACATTGCAAAGGTACTTTTTGTTATATAGCCCATGGTACCTTAGAATGCACTTTCAAGTTACACCCAAGTGATATTCTTTTGGGTAGGGGTGGGAGATTGTTGTTGGAATAAAAAAATAGGTGCCAGAGGTTGACTTTCTTCTAATTTTGGCAACAGTGAGAAACGATGTCCCCAGGGTCTTAGATATATTAACTCCACTGAGAATTAATGCAGCAGGGGCTGCTCCGGTAATTGGTTATAACAGCTTCACTACGAGAGCCAAACACTTGCAGTGCAGCAAACCTACATGGAGAATGTTTTTTTTTTTTCGTATTTCAGTATAGGTGACAGCGTGATATCTGAACAATGATATTCCTATTATCAGAATTTTGCCCTACTGTCACTTACGTGCACTCCAAGATTAATACGTTGGCTTGTTTCTTAGAGATCCTGTCAATAATAATGACGGGGGAAGCGTTTAATATCCACATTTTTATCATTTTGCCATTAAACAGCTCTCCGTAATAAGCAAGTTATAGCATTGGAGATGAAAGAAAAGAGGAACTGCTTTAGAAACATAGTAATCTACATTTATTTACTGATGTGCCTAGCTCTACGTGTGGTACTTATCGTGCTTTTACTTACGTTTGATTTAGTAATGAGTTGATTTGTTTGTGTTGGTTAGGAAGATCCGATTGAATGAGCGTAAGATTGATTTTCAGATTGTACAAAATCGTCCAAGTGTTAGGACTTCTAACTCGGCAGGTGGCTTAGTTAACACACGTTATTTATTTAGGAATGAATGCCAGACAAGTGTCCTTTCATTTACTTATTATCAGTTTCAGTTAGTGATTGGTACTTTCATGCATTACCAAAGACGTCTTCAGTCCACAGGAATTTTAATCAAATTTTAAAGGCATAGATAAGCAGATGGTATGATAACGTGTCTTGTTCAATAAGAATTGGTGTGAAAATGGGAAAATATGAAAAGTGAAGCCAATTCCGTTCCTGTTGATTAAGCAAAATGCTCCAGAGGATGATTAGCGTCTTGGTTTAATGCCCTGGTGTAATTACCATTAGACAAGAAAGAAGGATTATTCATGAAATACTCACTGTTGGGAAACTGAACAGCCCTAGTGTTTTATGGCAACGGCTTCCATTTAAGCACCCGCCAATTTACGAAGAGATTATTATGTCTATTCAATCATTTCGTCAATCTCGCCCCTTTGATGAAAAGCCACGGAGTTCTTATATACCCCGGTGGTCCACATTCCCAGCAGACAGGTTAATCTGCAGTTAATCTACGCTTCTTACTGTAACGTCGCCAATAATTATAGCTGCACTCAGATAGTTTCAATTGCATTTATCATATTGCCGCGACACTGTACGTTAGCAAGTGGGGTATAATAGTAGCGATACATGGTGTTCTGTAACGCAAACGAGCAAAGAATATTTTGAAGCCAAGCTCCGTTTAGTGGTCATTATTGTGCACGCAATTGCCATTTTCCAATGAAGTTCAAATGTAAAAATTATAATTATCATTATTTCCCAGTTAGGATGCAAAGATGGATGTACTGGCTAATTTCTTTTATTTTCAATATTTTGATGCATTGTAGTGGTTCCTGTCGACTGGCATATCAAAACGGAATGGTTCCTTACCACACTTTGCTTACCAGATAAAATGGGGTGTCACCATTTGAGGGACATCTATTTTAAAAATACTATAAGAATAATTTTCATTTTAATCATAAGTATTATAATAAAAAGGCATAACACATATGGTATAACTATTAAAATGTTTAGTCGGCTATGTTGTCCATTCCAATTTCATTCCGGTCACACCGTGTTTCGGAGCTGAGGGGCATCTATCTTTCCAAATGTTTCAGTCGGCATTGTTTTCAATGTGGGCACAGTACTTGCATAATTACCAAATACAGGTAAGTACCATGTGATATTTGCTCCTTTCTCACATATCGACGGGAAGAGGAACAAAACCTGTGAAGTAATTATGCTGAAAATCATGATAGTTGTGTCTAGGTCACTTACATATTTTATATAAGACGAAATTGCTAACTAATGATCATGCAAGTACAATTGGTTTGAGGTGTTAATCTGCATTATGCAAGGACGCTACATGTAGGCCAAGTGGCATTATTGATAAAGTGACGTTCCTGTAAAAATGAATCTTCGTTAGCAAGGTAACCAAGATACCGGTGGATGGCCGATGTGGTCGAAATGGCATATGGCCGAAAATGTGGACCGAGCGTTTACGCCCCCTCGGTGCAGTGCAAGGGGTCAAAGTGTACTCACTATTGCCGGTCACCAGCTGCTAGGCAGTGCAGCGTTCACGTGGGACGTGTTTGTATAACAAGGGACAATTTCTATGAGTGTCAGAAAGAGATGGATGTGTTTCATCGAGCATAGCATGTAAACATGTTCATTGTATGTCTACGACGATAGAAACGGGCTTGGTTTTATATCTATGCACACAGTTCAGCGACAGAATAGAAAGCAGAGAATGCCAATTACCTGACCACAAGACGTACTCGTTTCTGTTACTTTTTGTAACAATTGTTTATTTTGTGTTTTTCCATTGACTCGTTTGCACTATATTTAATTAGATACGACGAAGATGGAAAAACGTAGTTATTTTAAATCTTAAAATGAATCAGTCGCTGAAAGACTGAAAAACTGAAACTGTAATTTATGTATTCAATCAGAAGAAACAAAACCAAAAGGAAATTAAAATGTCATCCTATTCTTGCAAACGAAATTCATATACAAATCCTGTAGTTTAATATATCTCATTATGATATACTCCATTCATTATTTCTCCTCAAGTAAACTCACTTGTGTCTATAAACGGGTTTAACCCCAAGAACGCCAACCTTATCCTTGATCGAACTGCGGTCTGTGTTAGACCTACCACAAGTCAACAACCTTCCAGTATAGAAAGGTAACGACAAAACAGTAATTGCCAAGGACATCATTTCGACAAATACATCGTATGTATACACCGTGTACATACAGTCTATTTAAATCGAAATGGAATTGAGAGTCTACTGGGTGTGTGGTGATATGTGTCGTTTTTATGTGGTTGTAATCTTTTCTAATCAACCCATGTATGAGGTTAATATCTGATGATTGATGGCATATTCTTAAGTGGAAAACATTTTATCACGTGCTTAGCGAGCACGTTTCGGTTGGTGATTTAATACCAACTGATCTATTGATTTCAGTGTCTAATAACTTGTATAAGTTATGACAGGTTATGAGCTGGGATAAGGATGAAGTTCACGGCGGCAACGCAAGGGTTCTCGTGTGCGTTTCGCTATCTTTTGAACGAATTACCCACGATTCCAAAATAATTCAAATGAAAGATATATCACAGTTTCAGGTTTTCAGTAACACACACACACACACACACACTATGAACCAGCTGCACGTTCGTTTCGGTACCTGCATCACAGGTTGTCCACCTCACATTTCGTATCTTCTAGTATTACTTCAGATCCAGTTCCGATTGTCCATTCTCTACTAAGTCTGTGAGATTTTATTGGCATTATATAATTTCTATTTTCCTTTTTTATCGGATTCTAATGACTCAACAGAATGTAATTGGAACTGGGCATTAAATTCCCTTTATATCTAGTTACTTAAACATTCTTGATGCACCTGAACAAAAATACAGAATTAGCTACTTCATTTGCTCTTCGATTATAGTTCGATTAATCAACGTTTCATGACCTTTTGACAGTCTAATGTAATCTCCATCTGTTCAAATATAGATGATGTTAAAAGCAAAACTCCTACGTAAGACTTTCTATTCAAACACATTGCAGACAACAATGTTCATTGTAAAACCCAAAACTATATTTTACCATTCATTGAAAATTTGTCTTCATCTGGCGATTTTACCAATCTAGATTTCGTCCAATACATCAGAATTAAGACAAAGTATTCGCCTTTTGCGTAACACAAAATAAGGCATTTAAAACACCTTTTTTTTTGTCAAATGACAATGTCAACTGAAAACACATCCTAGCATATCATCGATGTAAAATGAGTTAAGGTTGGGATTTCTCACCTCATCCCTAAATGGCTTTCTATCATTTAACCTGTACCCTATCGATTAAACACTGTATAGACATGTCTACAATATTGTGGAATTCAATAAAGAGACCCATTTGTCATTCCTTTACAAGCGTCTCTTGATTCTCGCCATGCTATGACCGAGTCAGTCTTTTGCTTTTTTGCGATAATAGCAGTTGTTAAATATTTCTAAACTTATCCCCACCCTCCGATTACTATTTAACAATATCGCATCGGTGAAGACATTTAGAAGATTATACATGCATGCATTTGGACTTTGTGAGTGATTCAAAGTCCTTAATCGCTGCTGGGGGGTATGTTCTCAAAATGCCAAATGATTATACTCTTGATACCCACCAAGTGTATATCGTAGGGGTAATGAGGATGTTGAGAAAGCACATCTATAAATGAAGAAACAGAAGAGCCAGCGACTTACTGAACGAAAAAAATAATTACTGTTATACGTGCTTTTGTGTAAAAGTCAACAGATATTTTAACAAATCAAAATTTTTTAAAATATTTGCTGCGACGTGCAAGGGGAATTGACGAATGAAATGTCCTCATGTATTTCAAGACGCATATCTCTGTACCACGTAATTGGACTTCCAAAAGTTCTTCCGAAAAGATCTAGATCTGTTTTGTGTCAATGTGACCGAGAGCAGATGTGTGAATATGAGTTAATAATATTTTCACAGAATACAAAGTTACTTAAGTGCATGGAGCCATTACCATGTCACGAAAAGATCTAGAGCAATGTTTTGTGCCAATGTGAGCGGGAACAGGTGTGTTAATGTACATGTTTTTGAAAATAAATAAAAAAAGCGAGTCAGTTCAATTTGCAAAGAAAATTACGTATATATGTGCGTGTGTCTGTGTAAACTTACGTAAGTATATGGAATGATGGTTATGTCATTCTTTGAAGAGATACATATATTCTGTCTTAAATAAGAGATTCATAAAGAGCAGAGAACGGATCTGTTCCATCTGTTCTTCAGCGCGGGTAATGTATTTCCAATTCATAAGCATTGAAAAAAGACTTTCTTACGATAGACCTCACAATAATGAAATGATATGATGTTATCTTGCTGGAAAAGGTATATTGCTAACTCGTCTTCTCTATATATATTGACTGTATTGTGTTTTTGATAATATGAAACGTTGACAATGGGCTTATTGAAGACTGGTGCATATATTCTGACACTCGAATTATGTATTAATGATATGACTCTAATTAAATATTTTATTCAACGAGTTGATGGAACACACATAAACACTACTGCTAAAATGACGAATAAATATCGAAAATTAATTGTCACAACACTTTTAATACAGCTGAGTGTAGCAATGACAGGTATTCAACCTTCATGTTATGGACATGAAACAAAATTTCTACAGTAATTTATTATAGATGGTTAAACTTGTGTATCCTGTGTAACAAATCTTGGTGAAATCTGAACAGTATCAAAGGTCACATGTGCATTTATTGCCCACTCACTGGTGCTTGAGGTTTTTTAGATGTGGCGTGCTGGACGCAAACAGAAGGGATGTGATGGTCGTTTTGGATTCACTCAAAAACTGTCTGTGTGGTCACTCAGCAGCATCACAAGAAGCAACATGTGCTACAAGATATCAGTACTGGTCGTCCCGAAAGACTATAAAGCCCGGGAGGCAAAAGAACTTAGCAAAACCCAAGTGTCTAGAGAATCAGCCAACAGCAGATTCCTGGGTTGGGTTCAAGAAGTTCTCCTAAAATCATTTAACCAACACTAAAATGGACCGGCCAACTTCATTACAGTCAAATGCGTCACTGGAGACTCCTTCTTCAACGTGTTGATAGCGGACTCCATGATTCATGTCAACTTTATGAGAGGATTGGTTATGGCTGTTTGTTGGGCAGTGTTTCTGTCAACCTTGGCTACCATACATTACGAATGTTGAACTGGTGTTCCTCAGAGAAACCTGAAATACCGACGTCTATATGCAAGCTCTGTCAACAGAAATGGTACCGTATGCTAGAACCCTTTATTCTTAACTTTCTGTTCCAACATGGCAATGCTCTACCAAATCGTGCTCGCAGAACACAACAATTCAAGGAAATGGGCAACTAGACTGGCCTGGTTATTTTCCATAATTGAATCACACAGGGCACTGTGATGTAGGAAGAGATACCCAGGGTATCAAACTGGCTGAGCTGAGACAGATTCATGTCAAGGAGTGAGCTGTTTTCAGCCAGAAATACATCACCAAAAAGGTTGGGTCATTACCTCGAATAAATGGCGTCATTTGGGAACGGCAGCTACACAAGATATTAACTGTGTGATGGAATACCTCGTGGCATTACATCACCTTTTTGATGACTGGCGTTGTTCTCCAATCTGTGCTTCCGTGAATGTGACATTGCTTTTCAGTATAAACTGCCGATAATTTGTCAAATATTTAATTGATCACCAGAAGGAAACCAAATGAAAAAAGTCCCAAAAGTAATTTGGAGTTAGAACATAAAATTGTAATATACACACTTGTAAGCTAGTAAGTTGGATGAAGCAATTGAAAGTTTCAAAATTAAGTAATCTGCACATCTAAATACCTCAATAATACAAAAAAAATTGATTTTCACGAACATGTTTCACTTAGCTCATCATTCTCATCAGGGGGACACACACACACACACACACACACACACACACACACACTTTGTAATTAGAGATGAAAGTTGGAATACAAGAGTTTTGTCCGACATATTTTGGCCAACATATTTCTGCTTATTGCATATTTCTGCAATAAGCAGATACGTCATGAGTCATTTATGTCCTTGAAGTAAATCGGGTAAAAAGAGGTGTCGATTTCAATTATCAGGATCATTATGTATTGTCACCTTTCATATTTACGCCAATGTTTCTATCATAGAATTTTCCATATGAAAACATCACCTGACCATAATTCCTCCCATAACTAGAGAGCAGAAATGTTACCACCTTGTAATAAAATAATGTCTATCATACTCTTAAAAGGAATCGAAGTATCGGTATAACCGGACATCAAAAGCGAAAAATGATATTCCAGGTACAAATACCGCGTGTGGATAATATGAAAATAACTCAATCATCGACCCATTCTTTCGAGTCAGCGTATGGAGACGGTATCGTTTGTTGTTGCCTTGACAACGAGAGACGTCACTATTTGGATTCGTTCTTCGAACACATTGTCAAACACTATTGGTCTGTGTTATTCTTACCCACAATGGCAACCAATACATTCGGTAAACTCTTGTGTTTAATTAACATAACTTCGAGTGAAATTATTGATAAATCGCACGTAGTTGGGTTTGGACGATTTGATGCTTTTGTTGCAAAAGGATGCTACCTTGTTTCGTTATTATAAGCGAACATCCCCATTGTTCGACGGTATTCCCTTGTGAGTTCTGAGCTCTTGGTGCATGGAGTCAATAAGAACATTACGGGGGCTATGTGTTTATTGTGTACGTGTATATATGTGCGTGTGTCTGTGTATAGCAACATATAGCAACTATAGGTTATGTAAACGGCAACCAATTTGATAAAATGCCCGTGCGTAAAGCAACTTTTAGCATGGAGATGTTACAATGAACTGTTCCCGTCGGAAACTCTTAGTACATACACAACATCTATCTAAGCTTTGTTTGTGCATTCAGATCCCCTTTGCACGACTTGTTTTGTGTTATTGTCAAAACTTAATCCTTCTGTCTGTTTGGTAAAAAATAGATACCAAACCTTCTTTCTCACGTCTTATATTGAACTTCAGGTAAACATCAATTGACTGGATTAAGACGGTGCCGAATTATATTCTTCATGCATGGCATTGTGCCTCTTTCTTTGACGCCCCTAGGCATAATCGATACAAAACACATCACCGCCTAATTAACTATATTGGACACCTCTCCATTACAGATGAGGCCTACCTGTCACACGACATGTATAGTGCGCATGCGTTGGCAATAGATGACTGCAAAAATTACTTGCGAATTGATCCAGAGACGCAGTGGCTTTAGTGCCGACCAAACCTGTTATCACAACCATAAACAACCTCGCGGAGTCAGTACTTAACCACTGAGCCGCCATATGGATTAAACAATCATGGAGAACCTTCTTATTTCACGGTGTCAGGGACTCATCAGCGGCAGGAAAATTGAAAATTTTGGGAATAGCGTATTTGACACGGACTACCCTTATACCACAGAATATGCCACCAATTACCCATAACCATCCGCCTCACACTTCGAGTTTATAAAAGAGAATGTCTCATTACTATGATTACTGGGAAAGCTTTGTGATCACCAAAGGAGTAAAATAGTTATATATCACCCAAAATGCATGGAACCAAACGAGGATTAGTTGCACCACAGAACACGTTTTTAGAAAATATAATTCGTAGATCTAACGGACAACGTAAGTACAACTGTCAGGCACATTAATTATATATATTTACGATATGTATCTTTTGCTTTTGTTTTCGTGGTTGGTGAAATGTTGCGCATTCAGTTTTAGGCGTAGGCGGCGCTAGCTTCCATTTGTTTACATTCCATATTTGTTTTTTTTTTTTTCTTTAGGTTTCCATCGGTCATAAAGCCGGTACACTTTTTTAAAACAAGTCTTTTTTCTTCTTTGTTGGGGGGGGGGGGGGGGGTCAGCAAACGGAGGTGATAAGCTCTTCTGTTTCAGACGAAAGAAATCTTAATTTTTGTCTTGGCTAAGCACAGTCATCCTTATTTTCAATTACAAATGTTATGGCGTAGATTTGGATGCAATGAAAATGAAACGGAGACCAGGGACGACTCGTATCAGTTTAAAAGTCGTTGTTCGAATGTCCTGACATATAAATAATTATTGATATCTTTCGAAAAAAAGGTTTTCTGAAAGCACCATGGATTGGACAAACTTCAGTTACAAACGTGGCGGTGCCTCAAAGGGATCTTTCATACGGTGTATATGATCTCAACTCTTCTTCGCGTAAGACACACTAACTTGCAAATCTTTGAACTGAATTTAACTCTAAACTTATAACATTGAAAATATAAGTTACTGGTTCAGTTAATTTGCCAATATCCACAATACCCACCACACTTGATTTTTAGACAAAAGAGGAAAAATAGCTGTTTTTATATCTTTCGTGTTTTGTATTCATTACTCAAACGAGTAAGCGTCATGCCACAAAACAAAACAAAAAAGAACTGATATATCAATATTCCACCTACCTCTGATCAAGTGTCTGTTTGTGTCATTTCGTGTTATCAAAAAAACCCACCTTAGCTACGCCAAGTGTTCACTGTCATTATACTATTGATAGAAAACCGCGACCAATTGATTATTTCACAGGCGTTAGTCTATTGCACACAGCGAAATATTGAAAAAAGTTCTGTTTTCTGTTTTAGCAAAAGGGTGTTTTGTCACTCAAACCCTTTTTAACAACACAGTGAAAAATAATAAAGGATCTGCTTTTAAAAGGGCATTTTGTTCAGCCATATAATATTGAACTTTCCGAAAACAAAACTTCTCCGCGTAGGTACTGCTTATTCACGTTTTTTTTTTTTTTTTCAGTAGTGGTATAATACAGCACTGATGTTTCTTTTTTAGCTATCATATAAAGTCTCATTTAGATAAAAAAAAAAAAAAAAAAAAGATTCTTGGTTTTATTTATACAATGGGCGATTTATCTCTTTTCGTAAAAGGGATTTCGTCACTCAAACCCAGTAGAGTAATATTGGTATAATCCGGGTTCAATGTTTTCAATTGGAATTCCTTCTCATTGATGAATCGCGAGTCTACCTTATATTGCTGTATGGGGAAGTCGCCTGTCAGACTGCAACGTGAATAATTTGACTTTAGCAAACGAATCTAATTAAGACTTTTATATGTTCCTCTATCAAGAAGAGCTTTTTCCACTTTTGCTGACTCGTGTCCGAGCAATATAAAATACTATAATAAAATGAAATGAAGCACAATATTTGACAAAACCTCGAGAAAATGAAGTCTGATTTCATCAGATACAGTTATTTCTATGTCCCTTAAACTGTATGAACAAAAGTGTACAAAAACGAGAGTGACGCAGTTTTGAAACTACGCAGTGCACCATAAAACGGTATCTAGAATGTTCTATCGTAGGTCAAAGCCAAAGTTGGCTGTGCATCGGTGTAGTTATGTACGAGTTGCTTTTACAGAAAATTATTAACTAGCAAACACCAGAAAAGAATTATAATAAAAATATTTTTCATATGTCAATCGAGAATGTTAGTGGTTATAAAACCAATAAGCCTTTAAAGCAAATGTAAAACGAAGATATGCTAGCTGAAAATCACCACAAATGTGTTTTTTTTTTTTTTTACTGTTTGAAATTGGTTCTTCAAATGCAGTACTTCAAGGTAAAACTAATATCTCTTTCTTATTATATTCAAACAATCATTATCTTACGAATGCAAAATCAGTTTCTCTAGAAAATTAGTACATGTCCTATCGTAGCGGAACGATGCAGTTCCTTTATATGTATGAAAGTGTGGACTTGGAGGAAACCCGGTAAAGAAGGCGTGACGTAGTCATTGGAAACCAGTTCCTGGATTTTTGATTCCATAAGATTCATATGCAGCATTAATATCGAGATATTCAAAATACTCTATCACATACATTTGATTAAAACGGTCTTATTATTCAGTTCTTATTATTATTGTTGTTGTTGTTTTCTTCTTCGAGTCGCCACCCTGTTTTCGTTGCTGTTCTTGTTGTTGCTCTTTTTCTTGTATTTGTATTCAATACAATTTGGTCAACTTTGTTTGGATGTTGAAAACGTTCTTGTTAAGGTTACAGACAAGGTTAGACAAAAACCGTAAAAAACTTTACATGCAGTTTTTGAATAAAAGATAAATCTTCAGTGTTCACTGACTAAATCCCTTTGCATTTACACAAATATCATTTTACCGAGGACGTTAAAATTGCGACATTGGGGAAAAATGCAAATCGGCTTTGCAAATTTCTCTTTTCCAATGACGTGTTAATTATGGTTAGAATTTCTTGAATTTGAACATTAATTAGTGGCCAGGCGGTTTACTTGGTATTCCAATGTGTCAACACTCCTAGGGTCATAGTACTGATAGATAAACAATCCACCGCTTCGAATGATAAACAGTTCTCTTTCAATAAAGGTTTTATCAGGTATAGAGGGAATGCTGTCGATACGAAAATTACAGGGTAGATTTAATCTCTTTTTGTTGTTTACAGACCTTGTTCGTGTTTTGGTATTTTACCTTAAATCTAAAGAACAATGATTGCCAATTCAAAATGGACGGCAATGTCCAAACGTGTTAGTTCCTAAATATTTGCATGTGACAAATAAGATTGTGCTATGACATTAGATAATAATGAAATATATTCATCTTAAAACAATGACAGGGCTTTTGATACTGTTACACAAGTTTATGCATGTGTGGTTAAAGCAGAAAGAAATCAACCGGATATTTCTTCGAGGTATTTATGCAGTAACGATAAAAACACCTTTAGGCGCCAATATTTATTAATTACAGTCACGCAAGGTTCTAATCTATTTTTAATAAATATTTCACGCTGAATTATCCTGCTAATAAGTTCAATGTCATCTATATTAGCATGTTTTTGATAGTGGTCAAACAATAAAGATAGGTGCGTAAAGCGACGTCAAAACTTTCACAAGATAGCATATAACTTATTCTGTTGAATGGTAAATTCTTTTAATAAAAATATTCTACGGCCGACATGGTACATCATATTAAAAAAACTAACCTCATCATCCCGCCTCTTCGCTCGATTTTTCCTTACTACATTACTTACATTGCTTTTTGGTTTCTGAAACCGTTCTAAGTATGTCACTTTGATAAATTGTTCGTCAATGAAAACTTTGGAACGACACGAAAAAGCAATTTGACAATTGTTAAGCTTGAAACTAATGATTGTGAAGCTTTAGAACCTAAAACTGTTTATTTGCCCATTTTAGCCTTTTCCATTGCGCGTAGATTATGACAAAGCTTAATTGAATTACAATGTTCGATTATAACTTTTTCATACGCTTTGGAAATGATTAATTGCCTTGGTTAACTCGTATTTGAAATATCTGTGCACGAGTCACGCTCGGGAATACAATAAAAAAGCTACACTTATTATGTGTTTGGTCACTTGTTTTAAGAAATGAAATTAGATCAGCAAAGGCTGATAAAATAAGGTACGTGGTGCCCTTTTATTCGATTTGCCACCCAATTTTTATAACGTGCACCATGCTGTGACTTATTGTTCATTTTGGCTTTGGTTTCTAGAATTAAAAAAAAACAGCAGCAAATAAGTTGTCATTACAATAGTCGACGTGTCGTGTCTTTTGCTTCCAAATAATGCTTAGATTTGGTTTTACGACTGTCGCTAATTTATATGAAAATAGATTTTCCGACGTCACACGCCCAATTTCTTCGCTACTCTTGTTACCCTATTAGGTTATCCAATACGCCACAGAGTATCTTGGTAGACCTATGTTGAGACTCCAATATAAGACACTTTCTGAGGAGTGTATGGTATTTTCTCTTTGTCAATCTTTGCTATTTTCTCATCAGGAAAGTGTAATGGTTTGTGGGAGTAAAGTACATAGTGACACTGGGCAATCAAATACAAAGTTGATAACAACGACCCCAAATACATATCAAGAACAAACTTAAAATGCTTGAGGAGTTTGTTTTTCTCTTCTCAGCCAGTTCCAATCTAATTCGATACTTAAATTATGGACGGCTCATGTAATTGCGTGAAAATCGATAACTAATCGAAAAATGTTGGTTTACTGAAGATTATCACCGTAATATATCACCTCTTATGGTCTGTTAATTAGCTTACAGAAACGGAAACGCAATAAAACAAGGGCGGAATTAGAATTTTCAGTTCTTCAAGTTAATTTCTAGTTAAGCGATCCACAACCTGGGTCAGCATCCTTTATTCCGTCGGAAACCTGGACTGATGAACGGAAACTTTGCTATGAGACCTGTCCTCTCTGAATTCAATTTGCTCCAATACGTGTATGCATTCCCATTCATCTTTTATTAGGATTTGTATTACTGGCTGTGAGTACACTTAAGTTGATTTAAAAGAGTAGTTTTCAAGGGACTTTTTTTTGTCTGTCTGAGGGTTACTGTTAGTTTTTAAAAACACTTACAGGACATCAAAGAATCCCGCGAGATATGGTATTTTTATCCCAAGCTGCCAATGCAAATGGCCGAGATAGTGTCTTCTTACAGTCGGTGTAATGTATCTTTCTCAGTATTTCCCATTACAACATTAATTTGATTTCCCATAATAGCAGAATGACATATTTCTGCAAGCTTTTCACAAGCAAATTATTTGTATTGTTATTTGGCACCTTTTACGTGCATTCTCCTTGCCACAGGCCAACGAGTGAAATCATTGTATGGATTTATTAAAACAGCTATCAATGTATACAGAAGCAATTGTTAGTGTATGGTTATTCAAAAATGAGTACGCTAAAACGACTTTTAGCCCTTATGAATGCTTGTATATTAGTGCAATTGCAAACACTCTTATGGCAGAATACCCACTCGAGGTTCTTGTGCCTAGTCCCACTACTGGTAACTAGACATACAAAGCATGGGTAGCTGCCAGGTAGCTATTTATGATTAAGATAGATCGATCCACTCAGTTTTTTATGATGCTTCCGGGGGCCATTGTCGAAACTCAATGATATCTTCCGGAAATGTTACAGAAAAACACGGCCTCAATGGCCCATTGATTTCTTTGTACATGAGAGCGTCGCCCGTACACGGCAACGCTAATACACTGGTAATCTACTACAGATAAATACTATATGTTGATAGATTGGTGATAAGACAGACAAACAGGCAGTCCTTAAATGTACATATAATAGCTTGAAGAAACATTTGTAGAGTCTGAAGCAGAGCAGTTCCGTTCGTGCATGCTTGGCTTCTGTGAACATTTGTATAATTAGAACAGACGTAACCGGGTCAGAAAGAGAAACAACTCAATTTTGGCAAAGATTTTGGAATATTTAATGTGCTTGATTCTAATTTTGGGGCCTCAAGGTGCTTGTTGAAGTAATGCCAGCACTATAACTACTTTCATTTATCTTATGTAACCCCATTTTATAGTCCCTCCGCTGCAGAGATTTCTAATTACATTAAGAGATATAATACTATTTATTCTTGCAACTAAAATTTGGATTGCATATATACTATGTAAGAGCGACAGAAGTAAACAAAAATCCTTTATAAAATTATCCACTAAAACATAAAAGATTAATTCAGTGATCAAAATATATCAACTTCCCTAAAATAATTTTAATCAACTTAGATTATACATTAAAGTTTGTAAGGGATAAATTTTTGCAGATCTAGCAGTTCGGAGTATAGATCAAAAATTGTGTCTTTGGGTATACTAATGTTCTTTTCACTTTTGATAATAAATGGCTTAGCCTGTCCTTCTATACACACACTTTCAAGCATTATGAGTTCATTATGACTGCTTTGTACAGATACTTGATTTTCTAATTGTATAGTCTCAAGATAAGAGATTTTAAAAACATTTTCTGGTAGGATAAAATTTTGGACTTTCCATTTAGTAAATCCAAATCAGGGTGCCACGCTTTCACGCCGTATTCTGGGCAGGTCTTAAAACAAACAGTAGATTTTCCCGAGGAGAAAAACACTCTCTTAGAATTCTCATAAAGTGTATTTGAGCTTTGGGACGTCGCTGTTCAACCGTGGCGTCTTTTTAAATTATGGTTTCCCAGTACCCCAAAACAAAACAGCAGATGTGCTTGTGTTATACAAAGATATGAAGAATCCATCGATTTTGTTAGGTTTAGCTTTTGGGGAATTTCAAAAAAGCTATTGAGATTTCCTGGAATTCTCAGCGACCCATACTTGAAATCACTGGATTTCGTGATGCAATAGTCAACATGAAAACTGTACAAGCGAGATTTGCAAAAAAAGTTTCTCAATTGTTTTACCGTCCAAGGAGTAGAATGGTACATAATAGAGTTATTGTTCCATGCTATCACTAGGATTAAAGATTAATCTAGGCAATTGAACAGAAATGATGCCAATACTTAAAAAACACACCATCCGCCAATCAACTAAACGGAATTACTTCTTCACACAGCATGCGTCATATAACATTTATAAGGGAGCTAGCGCACATTTACCTTTTTCTTAGGGCAAGCCCTTCCATTTTATCACTATCTATATATCGTAGGGAAGGACAACTGGACTTAATGTTGCGGATCTCAGTGAACTCCTACGGTAGAATTATGTTAATGACAGTCATATGTTTCAAACGGTCCGTTTAATGCAGACACCCCCCTTCCCAAGAGATTCACAGCTCTCTTGAGCAATCGATTCCAATGTGTAGATTAACAGCAGTTATTTCTTTTTTCATTTGATTAAAATCTTGCTCACGTCACCGACACACCAGTTGCCTGGTGTAACATTACAGTAAATATTGAATCTTCCTTTGGATCGTCTTGTTGTCATAGAAAAAGAGTAAATGAAGGACACTCACTCGGTTATTCTAATGAAATTGTTGATAATGTAATTACTTTAAAACATGTGCCTTTGTTTCTCGTTGGTCTTTGTCTACCAGAAGAAAAATAATTGCTTTCTACAGTTATTACATAATGCGTCTTTCATGTAAAGTCATTTTTCTCCCAAGCACTTTTCAATCATACCAAAAGCATGGCATGCGATTTGCAATTTGTACACATTACTTCTCTCCCTAAATTTAAATGCAATCGACCACACATGTTTGTAGAAAGACATAACCAAGAACATCCCCATAACAAGAAACAACATGTGTTAGAAAAACATAAACAGCATTTAAAAATCATGATACGGGAAATACAATTCCCTCAGAAATATAGGTCTGTGAAATGACAATTACCTAACCAGAATGAACATTTGAACAAGACTTTACGTGAATTTATAAATGTCAAGGGAGAATGCTTCCGCATCACTGACTTCGGTTTTTGTATCAATTAAAACCATCCAGTGTACGAACCAAACAAAGTCCGATTGTTGCTTTAAATTTGCCTTCAGATCAGATCCCTTTGGAGTTAAGGGTTTGGTAAAATCACGTTTGCCAATAAATCAAGCATTCTGTCATCAGGTTGTACAAACCATAAATCTGTAAGTCCCCGGAGGTTTGTAGATGATTCCTTCTTGCAGCAGATGTCGAAGGAAGACATCGGTGTACAATACTTTCTGGACGATATCAATGGATCTAAAAAAAACCTGGGTACTAGCAAATAATCTTTTTAAAAAATCTCTAAAGCAAAGCATGTCTCAAGAATATGATATCTGGCAAAAACCGTGACAACGGGCAAAGACCTTAAAAACAGAATACAACTGCCATAACGCCGAATGTACTTAAACGAGATTCATGCCACAGTAATAAATACATAAAAAGCGTTCGCCATTAATGCCACTCATCATGTCAAGGTAGCATGTTTATGACGTTTAACGTTTACGTGCTCATTCACTGACATGATAAAACCGTTGACATATGCATCATCCTTTGGATAATCAATACCTTTAGTGTAAGGGCACTGGTTCGTACGAGAGAAACAAGTCGCTGATATTCATTTCACCATTTATTACCAGAATAAAAAAAGTGATATATGGGGCAAAGTTGACCCAGAGGGTCATGTGTAGCGCACAGAACCACACCAACCACATTTACTCATGTTCACTCACTCAAATGCAGTTTAAACCAACACGCAAGGGCGCGCACGCACGCACGCGCAGATACAACGGTTACCAGGTTCTAATGGAATTAGTTATCTTTGAAATTAAGTTGTTGTAGAACTGCTATCAATTGTTTGCAAGTAATAAATTTGTGGATCTCTGTGGGTATAATACTTGTATACCTTGTCATTGCGGCACATGGTACTTATAAATATGAGTGCTTGGATCAATATAATCGCAAAGTGATCCATATAATCGCCTGGCAGATCAGACAGATATACACACTTATTGTACAGTTGATGATATATGATTTCTCGGAAATGCTAGTCTTGTATATTTCTATTTTTGTGACAATCCGGAATAATGTCAACAAGAATACATTCGACTTAACTGGTTTGTGACTTTAATGGAGGTGACCAAATATATTTAAAATATTATTTGCCTTTGTCGTTAGAAAACAATTTTTGTTTCTGCCTTGAGATTATTTATAAGTTGTTATTGAAAGAACAAGTAAAGTAATCCCCATATTACAAATCCTATAGTGCTGACGGCAAAATATAACAAAAGGTTCGTCAAACGATATCATTCTATCAAAACTCCTTTCACATTGTCATTTCTTTTGTGTTTTTCAGTCTCATTGTGTTCGATGCCTGCATCTGTGCTTAGATATTAAAAAAACACGTTGTCAGGGATTTTGATATTGTTGTTTTCTTAATTATCCAATTTTCAAACAGAATATCAAAATAAGATGGAGTATCAATCTCAACAACAACAAACTAATTCATCAAAAATCATTTCTGAGGCACAGTGGAAATCTCTGGTATCCTGTCCTGTGCACAGACATTTAAACCACTTAAGAATCAATTTGCTTGCCTGCTGAGCATTTTAGGCCTAAACCGATTTCATTTTATCTACCGATTCTGAACGCAGATATTCCTCTGTTTCTGTATAACAAAGAACCAGGTGCGAGCGTATATATGGCATTACGTGACTGTTGCTGAAATAAGAGCTCTATTTGCGGTTAAAAGACATGAACGGTAAGAGGCTTCATTGAATCATATTAATATCTATAATATACAGAATATAAAGTATTGACGTGCCTGACAACTTATTAACAGTTGATTAGCGGAGGTGTAGAAAAAACATTCAGCACGAGGCAACTGAAAGTAAAACAACGTTGATTGCATCTGCTTGGTGTGAGATTGGATGATAAATCACAATGAGATTTAAACGCACAGATCATTTGTGAATTCACTGTGTTTTAAGTCATGGTTTATCTCAGAATATTCTGTCAGGAATAATGAAATAACTTACTGCTTCACATGTTAAAAACATATAAAGCACGGGTTGAATCTAACTTATTTGTACACACGACCGTACTGTATGAGCGTGATTTTGTTTCATATACTGCCAATAACACTGCTGTCACGTTCCCCATCTTCATCTTTCCTATTATCTCTCATCCATTCATCGGTCCATCAAACTAGGGCCGATTCGTATATCGATACATATGCTATATTCATTTGTACGTCATCCGACGTCTGTCCGTCCATCCTTCCACCCATCTCACTCTTTTTCTCTCTATTTCTTGTCCTGTGTGTGTGTGTGTGTGTGTGTGTGTGTGTGTGATCAAGCTTTGTAAACTCACACAAATATACAGCCTCAGTCAAGTACGGAGCTTTGTTAGTATCATATTAACTTTTTTCTATTTTCATTTAAGTTTTATTTTATGGAATTTTCACCGCGGTGAAAATAATTTTCACCACGGTGAAAATAATTTACACCGCGGTGAAAATAATTTACACCGCGGTGGGAATTAATTTTCACCGCGGTGGAAAATAATTTTCACCGCGGTGGAAAATAATTTTCACCGCGGTGGTAATTCCTGGCCATCTCGGCCCGGGTGATGAATAGGTAATGAGAACCTTACATTTGCCAGATTCCGTCACGGTGCATGCTATTGTTACATACACACAAGGTTGGTGGATCTGTTCGTGGTGCCACTGCCGTTAAATATATTTGTGATGTGTTTCTTAGATCTTATCTTAATAGATGTAATATCGGTTTCTTCGGAAAGGTTTCTTTCTACCAATATTCCCAATAATACACAAGTTATTATAAAGGGAAAAGCCACGTACAACATTGCAGCATTTCGGTGATTTTTAATCTATTCGAATACTGCCCGCTTCCTCCAGATTACTGGGATGATTGGCACATAGACGGTTAAACCGCGTGCATGTGCATGTGCTTGTCTTTATCAAAGTCCTTTCCAGACATCTGGTAAATGTTGGATTCGTATAACCTACATGTATGCATTACCCGGGCCGAGATGGCCAGGAATTACCACCGCGGTGAAAATTATTTTCCACCCCGGTGTAAATTATTTTCCACCGCGGTGTAGATTATTTTTCACCACGGTGAAAATAATTTTCACCGCGGTAGAAATAATTTTCACCTCGGTGAAAATTCCTTAACATAAAACTTAAATGAAAATAAAAAAAGTTAATACGATACTAACAAAGCTCCGTAGTCAAGCTTTTTTTTTTCTTTATTACAGACAGCAGTTTTCTCCTAGCCAACGCTCAGATTGTTGATTACCCCATTGTCTACTGCAATGAAGGTTTCTGTAAACTGTCGGGCTACACCCGGGCGGAGGTTATGCAGAAGAGCTGTAACTGTGCTTTCATGCACGGTGAGCGGACAGACCCGGACACCGTTACCCAAATCCAGACGGCTCTGGAAGAATGGGAACAGATCCAAGTGGAAATACTGCTTTATAAAAAGAACAGTAAGGTTCTTCTTGATGCCGATGAAAATATGTGGGAAACTATCGAACCAATTTTTTCGAACTTTGGTCTACTAAGTTTAAAATTGCAAATCTAATTACGTCTTTCTGGTATCTCTGTAATGTTCAGACAATAATTCCCTTTTCCTATTGAACTAATTCAATATTTGCCAATCTATGACGTGTTTTGAATTTGATAGTCAATTTGTAACATTATTTCTGTGACCTCTAAACGTTTTTCTTTAGATCGTCACTCTCAGATACAACTATATTGCGAAAGGACAAAAATGATCAATCATGTTTTATTACGTCTTGACCATCTCCCTTATTCTTTAAGGGGGGCATGCACTGCTATCAGGGACACCACTTTGGCTCATGGAACACGTGGCACCTATCAAAAATGAAAAGGACCAAGTTGTATTGTTTCTTTTGACATTCAAGGACATCACTGCTTTGAAACGACCCATATGCGAAGACGACGGAAAGGGTAAGTGCAGTGGAGATAGAAACTGTGGTGACATTTCTACGACAGCACAGTTAAAAGTATGGAAGGAAAGCAATCTTTCACGAGCTGTTTTCACCAGTTCACGCCTCATTGCCTTTGTGTAAGGATAGAAATGAATGTGAAACTTAGCAATGAAATTAGTTCTTTTCTGTACAAAAGTAAATTGAAAAAATACTGATTGAACATGAGGTGTTTACGTCACCATCCTTCACGATGACATCTATGGGTGTCAAGGGACATATAAAACGCAAGTTATTTCATTTTGAGTGGTTATCGTAATTTATCCGAGACAAGTAGTTTCTTTACATTAATCGCTGACTAAATTACACAGCTTGGATACTGAATTCAATTTAATTTGAACGCCAAACGATAACAACATGCGCTGGTTGTGTTCTTTAAGAAAACTGGAAATGTTCGAACCCATGGATCATTTTAAAGCGATATCCTGTGGCAAAACGTAATCAAGTTTTTTTTAATTGATTTTAATGAAACACATGTTGCATCTATTTTAGAGGAATCATAGGTTTAACACAGTTTGTCAATTATCAAAACGTACTGTCATATTTTTCAGGGTTGAGTAAGTTTGCCAGACTTGCTCGGTCAGTTACAAGAAATAAATCTGTTGTACTGCAGTATTCGAACCAGCTGCAAGCCCCTGCTACCACCTCGAAAATTCCTCAAGACAACAACAGACCCTTTTCTTTGGCGCACGTAAGTACTATCTTTCTTATTGTTTAAAATGATTCTTATGTTACAATCGTGGTTTCCGCAACAGGGGGTTGATGAAATGATCTGGCAGGGGTAAACATGTAGCTGCTCTATTTGATTGCAGTTTAGTTAGATCTACTTGTGCTATACTTGTGCAGATAACATTTTTCAAATTTTGTAACACACACACACACACACACACACACACACACTCAGAGAGAGAGAGAGAGAGAGAGAGTGTATAGTGATTTGTGTATAAATTCCAATTGTAGAGTTAACTATGACGCTTTTGTCCTTTAAACCCCGCGTTTGAAATAAAAAATCTAGTAAATATACATGAAGCAACAAGTAAAAGAGGTAAACACTTGTTGCAATAGTCGTCCGAAGACTGGTGATGTGAGGTTTAAAACAAGGTTTCAAACGACAGCAGTCTATTATTATTTTATTATTGATAAATCAAATGTAACATCGTCAAAAACAAAGTCCCCGTCCAATTCCAAAAACGCAAAAGCTTAAATGCCTCCCGAGACGCGTGTCTGATTCAAGGTACCGAAAAGCCGATTCATCATGTGGAATAATGAAATTATTGATGCGGTGTGCCAAGGTGTATAAGCTTAAGACACGTAACATTGGTTTGTCTGCTGTAAGTCAATACACACGGAAAAATCTTAGTTATCACTGTACACTTGTCAGTTACCATGACAACTGCATGCAACGTCAGGCAAGGGATCAAACTGACAATGGTTGTTTAACCCACCATTTAAAGGCAATATGCCATTAAGTCATTGGTCTGGAAATCTGTTCAAGTTTAAGGTCGCCTTATTAACGCTGGCAAACGTTGCGCCTCCCAGTAAACAAGAGATGGTTCAATAGTTAGTCTAGTTCAAGCCTCTGCCACATGTTTTGAACAATTGTTTAACATGAGAGCTGTAAGATTTTTCAGGGTTTTTTTTATTAATCTTTCTTGTGCTAATATGATGAAAAGTATCCAACAGGACTCATTTTCATGGAAAATTGCCTGAGAAGCCCAAACGGATGAAAAATGATTTTTGGGGAGGGGGGATATTAGGAAAATGACGCTTTGAATTGGTTTGAATTGGCTTGTTATCCTACTCATTTTGGAATGTATTGTTATAAATGTTAAATTATAAAATTTAAATAAAATTGGGAATATGAACATTGTAAATAACCCATATTCAACAAATTTAAGATCATTTCAATAAACAGTTGCTTTTCTAGAACTAGAATTTTCTACAATCGACTCGTAGTTTAAAATGGTTGCTGGACTGACCTGGTTTACAAGTCACCCATGAAAAATTCTCAGAATATGAGGCTGGGATCCTAATAACTGTGTAATTTCACTTATAAATTTTCTACAAAGAGCTCTTATTTAAACCTCAAATCGTATATTTGTCAAAACAAACAAATTATTCCGATATCGATATTCCATAATAATCTGAAAACATTTAACTGTAGTTGACTAAAGTATGGAAGAAGGGGAGGATGAGGTCATTTATCAGAAATAAAACTGAGGCTATAATAGACACGGCAGATAACTGGATGAAAAAATACCCCTTAATCCATATTTTGGATCTGTTTTTCCTAACAAGGGAAAATAACGTTACGTATTTCTTAACAAGGAACAAAACACATACAACCAACAACGCAGTAAGTTTTATTTTGGATCTGTTGGATTCAGTCAGTCGAAATATTCAGTTTCAGACATAATGACTTAGCTGACTGTGTAATTTAGACTTGAGCACGACGTTCTGCAGAGCTTAATGCATCACTTGAATTACTACAAAGGTGTGGATCAAAGTAATATTCAATTAAGTTTTGACTTATACTGGAAACAAATACACAAGTGATACGAGAACTTCATTTAATGGGAAGACTAGGTGTCACCTAAGCGCTTGATAATTTCGTCAACACAATAGATATTGCTGATGTTAATTTTGAAAATCAATATCTCTAATGGAAAGGCGTGCTACCGTTAATTCCTGGTAACTAAAACGTGGTTACTCTTGGTTTTCTTCCATTCAGTTTGAAAGTCGATTCCATACACCTCCAGCGAGTATGAAGGTAAATGGTTGCCAGAAACGCAGGGTGTTCATATACACACCAAAAGGCATACATCGCTGCTGGGTTTACTGAGCCCATTATCTACCCATGTCACCGGAAGTTTCTTTACAGAGATGGAGAATTCCATTAGGCATCAAAAGAATGGAGATCGTTTTTAAAAAGTCTTTTGCATGACAGATTTCAATGCTTGACTTCAAAGAAAGCATTGCCTAATGAACTCCGGAATACCTGCATTCTTTACTCTCCAGTGTCAACTTTCCGGTTTTTATCTGCTTTTGCTGGAACTTAAATATGACAGATAAATGGAGAAAATTATTGACTGTTCCCTTTAAACAATTTTGGTTAAATAGTGATTTATAATTCCTTTGTGTATGTGCTCCTTAGTCACACATAAGCTGTGTGTGTTTAGGCTCAGACGACATCCCCTAGGAAATTACTGGGCAAATGTGTCAGTCTGCGTAACGTTCTGTGTTGATAAACGGGATATACTAATGGTGGATAAGTGAGTAATAACACACTTCCCGTCATTTATAAATCATACCGCTTCTTGTTGTATTCCCTTGTTGTTTAGAAATAATTTTAATGTAGGGATATCCTTTCTCATTACTGCAAGGAAACTTCAAGCTCCCAAAAATATATCGTTCATTTGTAAACCCCATATTTCCTTGTTACTTTCCGTTAATGATTTTTAATGAAAACATTCTTAACCGACATCGGTAAGAAGCCTCTTAGATGCATCTCGGGTTTCAGTCTTGGAGTCACCGCTAAATAAGCAATATCCCTTTTGTGGTGCAGTTATTGGAAACCGCACTGGAGAAGTGGTTGTGTTACAAAAACAAAAAAAAAAAAAACAAAAGCCGACACTCGAGATTGCGAAAAACGTAACAACAAATGTCTTCATAATTACATTTATAAATCTCACATGATTTGTATTTTCCACGAGGCTTACTGCCTCGTGACCACGCAAATGTTCTGTTTCCTACTATTCATGCTGTGCTGGTATTACTCTGCTTTCCACCATTATAATCATCCGTTTAATTAAAACAATACGTATCATTATGTTGACACGGTTAACCTATGCCCTATCATGTACAAACCGCACTTTTCTTTTTTTTAACTTTCAGATAATGAACTTTAATGCTGACATCCTACCTCAATACCGCCAAGAAGCCCCCAAGACCCCACCACACATCATACTTCACTACTGTGCATTCAAAGCCACGTGGGATTGGATTATTTTAATATTGACGTTCTACACGGCCGTAATGGTTCCTTATAACGTGGCATTTAGGAGTAAAACTATGGACGGCGTGGGATTGCTCGTGGTGGACAGTATAGTGGATGTGGTGTTTTTCGTTGATATCATACTCAATTTCCATACAACATTTGTTGGCCCTGGGGGAGAAATAGTGTCCGATCCAAAAATAATACGAATGAACTATTTGAAAAGCTGGTTTGTTATAGATCTCCTCTCCTGTCTCCCGTATGATGTCTTTAATGCATTCCAACACGTAGATGAAGTAAGTTGCCAGTTGGAAGTTTGGTTTGAAATAAGTGTAATGTAACAGAATATTTTTAATCGTTGATATTTCAATAATGAAAAACATTTCGCTTTTTTTTTTAGATAATTTTAAAATCCATAGATTAATATCATAAACACGATGATTTGCAAACTTTAAATGTATTACAAAATACAAAACCCATTCTAATATGTCCAGAAGTCTATTATATCAAACTTCACTTCCAGAGCATCAGCAGTATATTCAGTGCCTTAAAAGTGGTTCGCCTCCTTCGGTTGGGGCGGGTAGTTCGTAAATTGGACCACTACTTAGAATATGGAGCAGCAGTCCTGGTAATCTTGGTATTCTGCTTTGTCCTGGTGGCCCACTGGTTCGCCTGTCTCTGGTACAGTATAGGCATGACGGAGGTCCAGAGTGGCCTGGCTTTCGGATGGCTTCAGTTGTTGGCCAACAGAACCCAGCAGCCGTTCTATCAGACTAACTCTACCGGTGAGTTTGAGGGAGGACCGAGCAAAGATATGAGCTACGTCACTGCCCTGTATTTCACGCTGTCGTGCATGACCAGTGTTGGATTTGGCAATGTAGCAGCAAACACTATGCTGGAGAAAGGGTTTACCATCCTCATGATGATCGCTGGATGTAAGTATACGACCATAACTTGATATCAGAATATTTTAAGAGACTCTTTTTTCTCTTTTTAAAGTTATATCAACCAGTTCATATATATATATATATGTGTGTGTGTGTGTGTTACATTATTGACGATAGGAGTCAAAGATGTTACTTAAGGAAGCATCCAAATATTTTGGACGTTATATATATTTTATTCCTTGATTTTATGTTACAAAGTGGCGCATGAGACCTAAATCTTCGTGTATTAATTGTTTTCTAAATGAAAGGGGGGAGGGGGCTAAGCAAAAAGCATTGTATAACACCTGTTGCATAAGTCTGAGATCATAGCCTACCACTTCCGGTACATGTTCCACTCACAATCAATAGTTCACGTCTTCCAATAGGTTTCGCTTTCAGTTAGTGATTGTTTTTATTCTTAGAAAAGAAAGATATATCATTTTAACATATTGCAAATGGCAGAGTATACAATGGACCTACAAAAGACATGCAAAGGTCAGAAAGCCGGTGGAAGATCATTAGTGAAAGTCTTAGTCTACATGCTGCTGACACATGGTCGTCTATGTGAAAAACGTCTACGTATTGCACTCTAATAAGGGTCAATGAAGGGCGAAAACGTTTACAATGCAAATCCAGTACATAAAGAAATCTATTTATCCTTTCTAACAGGTTAATTCTAGTTCAAGGACTGATATTCTTAAAAACAAGATAAAACTGGTAGTGGTAATGCCTTTTAGAATAAAAAAGATCGGTCTTTGGGTAGAAATTCTAACTTTTAAGGTGTATTCTTATTCCCGCATTCTCTATTGCGGTTCTTACGCAACATGGGATATAACGAAAATGCTTTGAGGATGGTTGACGTCTGTGTTCCATATTAAACATCTACAATTACATTACAGTAGCATATTTTAGCTTATAAAAATATCCCAACGCATATAAAACATATAGGCCTACACGTTTCAAAATGAGCTTATCTTAAGTTTACAACTTCCTTCTCTTAAAAATATAGATAATTGGCTTCCGCCATCTTCTATATTTGATTACAATTCTCAGTTTCGCAATCCCTGCATAGAATAAAACCATAGACACACGTTGCCAACGGTATTAATTGTTTGCTGTATATAAGCCTGACGTTATTTCGATTGCAATATACACTAATTGCGCGGATACCAACAGTAACAAGGGTTTCATTCCGGCTTGTCTATGTAGCAATTCCCTCCACTGCTGCCTTTCACCGGCACGACACTGGGGACCTGTCAACACGATTGCCAACACTTGTTCTCTGACCATCGGTTCCCTCTTATGCGGCACTTAAAATTGATTAAGTTACTTCCCACAGGAATTCTCTATCATAGACTTTTCTGTGAGCACTACGGAAGTTCAAACATGGGCCTGAAACCGTCACCAGGCAATGATGGTAATAAGGCAGATTTATGGTCGGAAGATACTCACGCTACACTTATGATTTGGTTGATTTCTACAATGATATTTTTTTGCAATGCGACCCAGAAATAAGTTCATTTTGAATTCTCTGACATCCTACCAGTAATATACACTTTGCATGAAAAGAGTTCAGCGTGGAAACAAGCAAACAAACAAACAAACAAACAAACAAATAAATAAGTATTAAAATAAGACACCCAAGCTCGAATTATGCCCTTGTGTTTCATTTAAGCAATAACAAGCTTTGTATGTGTCTCGTCAAAGAGACAATTGTTTACATTTCTGTTGCCTCGAAGGAAACTCATTTTCGCCTTCTCCAGTTACGTGTAATATGGAATGTCAATCTTATTTTATTTTGTCAAGAATGACATTAGATAACGGGTAAACTCGGGTAATCTCAACGTGCTTCCAAACACCAAGATTCAGCACATTGAAGTGAATAATCAACACTCTTACGCGGCCCAGCGTTGGCCTCATTTATTTCAAGAAAATACTGTTGGATACCTACCGCGATTAAGTAGAGGAAATACCACCTAGCTTCTTAAAAGGTGACACGATTTTCCCATTATGTTACAAATCAAAGAAAATTTCTGAATAAGACAAGACCTGTGACTTTTTCTTAAATTTTCCTGTAATTGAAGTGGTATTCATGAGTAGAATCATTGTCCTTTTAGCGGAATGTAAGTTGAGATGCACTTATTAGTGGTCTATTTTAAGTGCTAGATAAAAGGGTTTGGAACCTGTTCATTGATGAAGTACATTGACATTCTATTGTTTTCAAATATCAATTCTATTGTATCAAAAATCTACCAATTTTAAGGGTAACTTGTATTTTTTAATTTAGTCACGCATAGCGAACATAAATCACTAGTTCCAGTGAGGTATAATTATGGCATGCAGCACGGGTTGACAGGGCACATTAGGACATCAACGTCGTTTAAAAAACTGGATTTTACATTTGAAATCTTCGAATAGTATAAATGATTTTATTAATTTTCGAAGATAAAGACATTTACATAACATTTTAAAACGTTGTGACTATCACATTTTTTTCGATTTAGCATGGTATCGTATATCATTCCCATGCGTATATTTTCCTTTTTTTCAGCATTACTCTATGCAACCATTTTTGGAAATGTCACCACCATCTTTCAACAAATCACTTCATCTACAGCGCGCTATCACGAGATGCTGAATAGCGTTCGAGAATTTATGAAACTCCATGATGTTCCTAAGGCTCTCGGAGAACGCGTAATGGATTACGTCGTATCCACCTGGGCTGTAACAAAGGGCATTGATACAGCAAAGGTAATTAAGGGCTGACATCATATAAGAACATCTGGTAAAAATAACATTAACATTTCCTTCTTTAGCAAATGCTTTACATTGTGATGAGTGCAAGTTATACTTTGTTTCAAACGCTAATGAGGGGCGGAGGGGGGGCGCAATAATTACCTTACATAGATGCAAGGTTAACTTTAATGTTTCGAACCTTATAACTATCAAAATAGTCGGTATTAACAGTTCATGAATAAAGAGAAAGCAGAAAATGGACAGCGAACGACACTTTCGATGTTGTAATTCGATGATCTGTTTTTGTATTCATGTCCTATTTCAAAAAGCAAAAGGAGGTTCGCTTCACTTTTGCAATGTAAAATGGCAGGCCTATTGAAACTGGCGGATTTACAGTTCAGTTCACAAAACTCCTGCTATTTCAAAAGATATGATATTTCCTTCAGGCAACTTCCTATTGTTAATTCAATGAATATTCAATGGATTTCTTTGAATTTTTGCTTATTGATAGCATACCTTTGCGTCAGGTTATTCAACCACAATTCAGAGTCAATAACAGTTGATATTTGATGCAACCTTTACGGATATTTTTTAAGTGAGAATATTTTCTTGTAACGGATTTCTTCTGTATGAGATATTAGTAAGTATCATGCTGCTTCCCAAAGGATATGAGACCCAACGTATCCTGTAACTTTAGCACAAAATAATTCATTTAAAATTCGAAATCATTCAAATGTTCACTGTTTCGTCGATTGTCTTTCTTTCTAGACTGGAAACTCTTGCCAAAGGGATGCAAACTTTAACTTTTACCTCTCATCATATTAATAGAAGTTAAAATAAAGGGTATTTTCAGACCGATTTCACCTAAATGGTTTCTAACAAAAACGGCAGGTTTATAATTGACGTGCTTTAAAAAATTTCCATCGCAAGGCATTTATTTTCAGTTTTCTTTTTACTATTTTCATATGTCAAAATAGCTAATACATCGTTTGAAAGCCTACAGTCGTGTTAGCTTTACAGTTATATACATATAAAAATCGACGAAGGCTTTATTCTTCTTTAATTGTATCTCCTCCATTTATTTATATTAGGTTTTAAACTACTGTCCGAAGGACATGAAAGCTGATATCTGCGTCCATCTCAACAGAAATGTCTTCAACGAGCATTCCGCTTTCCGTCTGGCAAGTGACGGCTGTCTACGTGCATTGGCCGTACATTTTAGTATGCAGCACAGCGCCCCGGGGGATACAATCTACCACCAGGGGGAGTCTTTGGACCAACTCTGCTTTATTGTCAGTGGTTCCTTAGAGGTTATTCAGGACGATGAAGTGGTTGCTATTTTGAGTATGTATTTTTTGACAATACATTTTTCTTTTAATGCTGACACTGAGGGTTGACCTTGGATGTTTCAAAACGGTTTACAAGGTTTTGGATAAATTGATCAGATTAGCTAGACAGTGATTTATAATTTTAATACAATTTATGCTTTTATTCAGTCTATTACTATTGTTTATTTGTACATATACCTTTCCCATCGGTTTCTCAGCCAGTGCATAACGTAAGTGCGATGTATTGCGTGTATATTTTATTTCTTTGGACTTTCATCACAGTCATTCCATTCCATTTATCTTAAAAGAAACGGTGATACAAGTCTGCTTGCTTTCCGAATGCCGTTACACGATAAAAAGTCATTCACTCATAGGGTTCTGGTGCTTTATTTCAAGACCGAAACACAATTGGCTTCTGTATAGGTTCCAGAAAAGCGGGCTCGCTAACCCCCTATTCCGTTATGTAAACCTATCTCCATCCACAGTTATATATTAAATTATTCTCAGAGACGATCTCTGATTTATAGCTTAAATTATGAAGGTACAACATAGGCTGCCAAAGTCATATTAAAAGCATTGATTTCTGAGTCTAGTCAATATTTTGTTGAGAATTAAATATGGTTGGTTGGAGCAGGTGTTGTGATTGCGTGTTATTTCGATGCAAACAGCGAGCACCGCATGGCGTATTTCCTTGGCTGTATTCCATTAAGCAACCTCAGTGCAATGACACGACATTTTGTCATAGCATCTTGGCTGAATTTCAAACAAAAGGGTAGTAGGAAAGAAATGCCTTAATGTGGTTTGTCCTTGAAGACGTATACATACTATACACTATAACTATACATGATCGGAAGGATAGGTGTGTGATTACTGACTACTGGTTTCGAACTATATAATTAAATTGCATAGAGGGAAACATACATGTACAATTTGTACATGTGCTGCCCTAAGCGTTCTTTCTTGGGCAGCAGACCTTGCCTCAAAATAAAAACTATTAAAAAAATTCAGGGCATAAAAATGTTCTCTTAAAGGAATGATACTAATGTACCTTTTCGTACATATCGACTGTTCCTTGTTTTTAGGTAAAGGTGATGTTTTTGGAGATTTCTTTTGGAGAGAACATACAGTTGGGCAGTCTGCTGCTAACGTTAGAAGCCTGACGTATTGTGACATTCATATCATAAAGAGAGAGCCATTGTTGGAGGTTCTCGACTTCTACCAAAACTTTGCCTCTTCGTTTGCAAGAAACCTGACGCTGACGTACAACCTGAGACACAGAGTAAGTATGATTATATATAACGGAAATCTTTCATTCGCCAATTCTAAAATGATTAATTTTTTTCTTAATGCATCTAATAACATATAAGCTGAACAATCATTGCACTAAAACGAAAATATGGATAGTTACTGATAGTGAGGTCTCAGAGTATGGTCATGTTAAGGACTCGGTGATTGAAATAAGTTTGGTGTTAGGATGCAGGCAGATGCAGGCGTGTGTGTGTGTGTATGTGTGTGTGTGTGTGTGTGTGTGTGTGTGTGTGTGTGTGCGTGTTCCTTCTTGATATAGCGATAGTGGCTCTTCCATTGCTAAATAATTCACGTGCGCCGTTTGTTATTTCAGCTTATATTTCGCAAAGTAGTCGACGTCAAACGAGAAAAAGAACTAGAACAAATGAGAAAAAACGACCCCTCCTTTGACATATCGTCCAATCATCCAGTTCGAAAATTAATCTCGAAGTTCCGAAAAATCGGGGACAAACACCCCCATGGCGACGGAGAACAAGGGAATAACAGCCCCAGAGGGCAGTCTAGTCGGCCTGGGAGCGAAGCAAAAATGATCACGGTCACAGAAAGCCCAGTCCCTCCTGTGCCTAAGGTATCAAAATGGCAACGAATGTTGAACGGTGACGCAGGTAAAACGTCCACTCCACCTGTCCATGACGACCCCCCTCCGCCACCCCCACCTAAACCTTCAGTCCCGAAAAAGGCACCGCGATTTGCCATGTTTAATTCCAATAAACATCACGAGGGTGGAGACGAGGGAAAATCGCTAGTGAGTCTTAAAAAATCGGATTCAAGAGATAGTGGGATCCTACAAAGCACAAGTGACCAAAAACTGAATAAGTTTGAAAACGATGAGTCCACCCCCCACAGCTCTGGGAGAAGCAGTCGGGAGGGCCACGGGCCGCCGTTACACGGCTTATCTCCGTCTGAACAGCAGCTTATTGGATCACTTTATGACATAAAATTAGAGATCAAAGACGAAATATCGGCTTTAAATAGACGGATGACTAGGATCGATGAACAAATAGGAGATATTTTAAGAATGTTTTCGAGGGACGTGACCCCTTCATCAAACAGGACGAGTGTATTAAGTTCGTGTGGCAGTTCGAATAAAATAAGCGAAGAACCGTTATCCGAGGTGGAGTCTCCAAATCACGCGCTGGTTTCTTCAAAATCATCATCAGACTACACGCCACCTACAGCCAACACGTCGTCAGAACAGCCAATGCCATCCACTGCCTTGGGGCCGCCCAAGGGAGTTAAACCTAAAACACAAGGTCAAAAAGGACCTGTCCCGTTAAGGAAACCTGCCACGGGGGCCATAAAGTCCTCCCGAAATTACACGAATGCAGGTTATAGTAGTTCGTCAGGTGACCAGGAGAACCATTCAGCTGTTAGTGATTCTAGTGAGCCGGGCCATGCAGACGGCGGTAGACACGCCCACAAACAGCGAAAGACATCTGGGAAGAAGAACGAAGTTCACCCACAGGTCTTCCCAGACGACGAAGATCAGAAACCGATAAAAGATCGAGATTTAGACATTCTTTGACCATGATAGAATCAGTAGTGTTGGGCACGATCTGATGGGGTTTTTTTTTTTCGTAGAAGGGGTCGATATTTAAAGACTTGGCAAGGGATGCCCGTTTTGTTTTGAATTCGCTAGTCATTGGTCAAAAGGCCGTATGAATGGTGCAAGCAAGATAAACTGTGATTTGGACTTCTAACGAGGGGTGGGGAAAGAACGCTATCTTTTCTGTACGTATGCAAACGATTCTGTGATATATGACTCGGACGGAGGAAAAAAATCACAGCACATTCAAGAAAATGAGGTATGCATACGGTGGACAGATGCTTGGCCCACCTCGATTATTTCATTCACTACATATGAGTCTATGTGTATATGGATACACAGGAACAGCTGCGTATGTTCCTGTGTGAACGCAGACTGAAGATGGCGTTATATAGCAAAATTCTACCATTTTTTGAAAGAGCCCATTGTTTTGTCGATTTTCTGTCTCTATTTTAATCTAACATCATACAAACATCATTTTAACATTTAAACATTCTTGTGTCTTGTCTTTGAAGCTCACGTTATTTACATCTATATAGGTTTATTAAATTAGCATCGGAGGTTGCATATTTTATTCTATAAATTCTTTTAGTTTGATATTTTATCGTCGCCTGCGAAATTTACCCTTTTGGCCGAAGGCGAATCTATGTGATAAATGTTTCAAATTGGATCTGAAGGTAAGTGGTGACGTTCGTTTTTTTTTCAATGAAAATTAGCATTGTAATAAGTGCGCATTTTATTCCTTTTTTTTTTTTGATCACTAACACACAACTTTTTTTATTGAATCCGTTTAATTCATTTTCGTGATGATGCATTTCATTACTATTTTATTAGAAAATCATTATTCTCAGTCTGATCTTTGAATTTTTTCATTGTGTTTATCTTCGATTTCATGTGAAGTGTCAAACATCGATTTCTAGTAACACCTACCCATAGAGCAAACACATTTATCTTTTTGTGGGTTTAGAGGACGCTGTTTTGTAATTACCATGCAACGGCCTACTCTCGGCATGCAAAGTGCTGAATTGTTATTATTCTAGAAAGTAGCTATATTTTTGCTTACAACAAACAACATAGTTCTTAAAGGTACTATTGCCTGTTATCTTCAATTCTGCGATGTAACAAAGATTGATATACAGTTCAATACTCAGAGCTTACGTTTATTGAAAGTTGATCGTTTCTAGAGTTTAAAAGAGTATAGCTTCAAAGAGTAACTATAAAATGTTCTAACATTTCTTTTATATACACACGTTTAGTGTTTTGAAATATAATTTTTGTTTACAATAAACAACTGTATTCTTATGCAAATAAAACTGTAATATAAGTATTTCCACGTGCTTTAAGTCTTTCAAATTTCATCTTTTGTTATCAGACAATTTTGTAAGTAGGCTACGCCTTGGCAGAATGGGTGGATTTTACTTCAAAAGATAGAACACCGTTAGACTACCCGTATTACCTCGCAGAAAATCACGTCTGATTATGAACATGTTATCATTGTGTAGCACATGATTGATTCGATTTATTCTTTGTGCTTGAGAAAAAGACCTATCTCTATGTTTTTCTTGCATAGTTGTTTGGGGGTGGCCGGCTCATGTCTTAGTTAAACTATTAAACTTAGTTAAACTCTTATCAAAATAACACGATCCAGAACAGGACCCCTGGGGACGTGTGTTTTGACAGCGCCCCTGGTTAAAAGCTTTGAGATTGCTTTTGGGACGTTAGAGTTTAGATTGAAGTATAAAAGTTCCTTTGATGCGTTATCACGTGTTTGCGAAGAGATGAAAATGGTGATAGAACGTGTCCGTCTTATAATTCTGATTCGAATTATATTAGATAACTATTTATTGCCGTATTCAATATTATCGGCTGTTGTTTCAGTTCAGTATGATGTGAGAGAGGTGTCTCGCCTCTGTATGTGTTTGACCTGAAGGGCCGATTGTCCGAGATCCGCACAGTGTGGCGGGGGAAACGAAAGGGGGGTTGGACTGGTTGCAGGTTTGCATAGTATAGATAACCTCTATACACGACTTGCCTTTAAACGCCCTTAAAGGACGAGTTGTGTAATTGATTGTCACCACGTGACCTGAATAAAGAAAGATTAAGATAAATTAAAATTGAGACTCTAAATGTAAAAGGCCTTAAAGGCGTTATACGAACGTTTCCCTTGCCAGAAGTCTTAGTTGTGAGATATCGTTGTGACCAATACAAGACCAGTACAGGTGGTTGACTGGGAGGCCACAGCCTGCATTGTGGTAGTTGCGACGGTTGTGCTCCACAAACTAATAGATGATCTTATCAGTTTTTAAATCAATTATTTAACTGCTTTAAACATATTTATATTTGGAATTGGTGCCTTTAAATAACAAGGCTTAACGCCATTTCACCAATAAATCACATTTTATAGCCTTGCGGGTATGTTAATCATGAAAACTAGCAAAAACACAGATATGAACTGAAATGGCACTTATTTGCATGATTGTGTTTGCCGGCTTTCCGACTTGGCTATATTTAATCCAAATTTTCATCAACTATGCACCCAATCAAGCAAAAAACGGTTTATATTAAGAAACAAATAATCAAAACTCATACAGAATCAATACTGATGGATTTATCTTGTGATATGCACTCTAAGTAATAAAAAAACTGCACAGAAATCAAATTACAATTTATAAAATACTACCACAAATACCAAATTGAAAACTGGGAGGAGCGAAGCACATTGCATATGTTGTAAAAGATCTTTGGCTAGAAAGGCGTAACATGCGTCACTTTAAATAGTATGTCTTTCGGTACTTATAATAGCTTTTATAAATAGGAATTCGCCTTCTTAGCATATATTTTGTTATTAAAAAAGTATGAGATAAGATATATGCAATGGCCTTGCTTTATTATAACCCCTGACGATATTCTACTGACCAAAAGCTGTAAATTGTCTCATTGGATGCGTAGTTAATGAAAATTTTGATCAAATACATCCAAGTCAGACAGGCGGCAAACACAATCATGCAAATAAGAGCCATCTCAGCTCATATCTGTGGTTTTGCTAGTTTGCGTAATTAAAATATCTGTAAGACTATAAAATGTGATTCATTTGTGAAATTGTGTTAAGCTTTGACAATTAAAGGTGTCAATTTTAAGTAGAAAGATGTTAAGAGCAACGAAATAATTGATTGAAAAACTGATATGATCTCCACCAGGTTGTGAGGATCACAACCGTCGCAACTACCACAATGCAGGCTGTGATGTAAAAGCACAGGCATCATGATCTGATAGACTGGGGGGGCAGGAATGCAGAGAATGATGGACCAGTCCTTATTTATTGAATATTTGCATCATTAAATATTACACTGTTGCTTAATAGCAGAGATGCCAATTATATGCCATAGACCAACGTGTCAGACAAAGCGCCCTTCATTTGTCTCTAAATACAAAATGCAAGATTTCGAGAAAAGACGTTTTCATGCTTGGAAAAAAAAGGCTCCCACCAACTCCTTCAGAAATATTTTCGTTATCTAGTGCTGCAAATAAACTACAGTGACCCATATTGTTTAATATGCAAGATCAGCATGGTTACTTTGAAAAGTATGCTAACCGATCTATTGAGGCTATTTTAAATTGTAGAGAGTGCAACACATTGTTGCAAAACATCTCTACCTCGAAATTCGCGACTTACTTCCAACGTACTTGTTTAATCATCAGCTTTTCTGTATTCTACTCAACACAAGGAGGAGGCGAGTTAATCTGTCAATCTGACTTCATTCAGAGAGAGTCCCCGCAGAGTTTAATCTACCTTAGAAGAATAGTTTCATTGGGAATGGGGCCCTTAGTCTGAACTAAATGTACATACCAAGTATGGAGGCCCCTACTAATACATATATTGGTGTTGTTTTGATGTTTTACTGTATCTTATTGTGAAGAGCAAACATTAAGTTGTGATTAATGAGTAAGGGTCCAGTTAATAAATGACTAAGGGTGAAAAAAGTCAAATTAATGACCGTTTCTCAACTGAACCTGGTCTGTTGGAGACCCAGCAAAGGCCAGATAATTTCCCAGCAGAATCCATTTATGAAAGTTTTGTTTTGGGCCAAATTCCAAAAAGGCTGACAATGCTTTTCGATATTTTGGCATACCAACGGAACAAGATGAAGGGAGAGTGGGAATGAATAAGAAAGGCTATAAACAGTTGCTTGAAACAAAAAGACATCATCCCGTGGACACCATCACTCTTTCTATCCACTTTTACCATTCTTCTTCATACAAATCTTGCATCCAACACTGTAACAATTTTACATGTCATTTTTTAAATAAACAACTCTTACAAAACATGCATAATCAAGATATAATAACAAATTTATTCAATGATATGAAGCTTCAGGAGATTGATGTCATATTTACAACGTCCATGACCAATGAGTGTTGCCTAAATAATACAAATGACTGTACACAAATACAAATACAAACAAACCCTCCTGATCTAATGTACTATGGAGGAGGATAACACAAATCCTGACCCAGTCTGACACAATTAATTAATTTACAAATGATATGATACACTGTGACTGATGTCCATTCATAAGATAAAAGATATTCTGAATAAGAACCGAAGACAAATATCTAAAAGGCATAGGAGTGAAATATTAGCATGAAATACTCAATAAAAATGGATTTTGCTAGAGTTTTCTATATTTAATAACTTATCTTAACTTTAATAAATGTATGATATCAAATTTCGAACCTTTTTCTAGAAATAAGAAAAAACTGGTTCAAACATGGCATATGCAAACCATTTTATGCTTATCAGTCAAACAACTTCCTTATTTGATACAAAAAAGGAACTCCATCCTAATGCCATTAAGATACATGCATTCACATACAACTGTTATTTCTGCTTCTGCCTTACATTAAATGACTCTACTGCCATTAGAGGTATCTAGCGTCACATATCAGTTTTAATTTCAATTTTTTTACTTGTTAAATATGCAATCCAAACTCCTATCATATTTACCCTGAAAGTTGGGATATGACAGTATAATACAAAGGTGGTAAACACACCAACTATCACATCTGAAATCAGTCAGTCATGCAGCACAGGTATCATGGCCCTCTAGGTACACATGTTAAGAAAATCAATTCTAAACCACTGAAACAAGAGAGTTTCTTAAACAATTTGGTACAGATTTGGTGGCAAATGAGCATGGTGAAGATTCATTTGAATGCTTGTTGAATGCAATATTTCACAAATATATAATGCACCCCTATAAGAAATACATGTAGCACTTTCAGAATCTACATGGATGAATAAATATAATATTCTTCATGTTTCAAAGTTTTCAAAAAAGTTGCAGTGTCAGTTTTTTTGAATGAATAGACCATGTTATATAACGCTTTGAAATATGAAATGCCATCAACTGTAATTTATTTTGGTACACAGTATATATTCAAGTAAGATGCTTAAACCACTGACTGACATTAAAAAAGAAAATATCTGTTTATACCCCATTCCCAATGTCAAAAAAAATTAAAAATAAAAACACAACATTACCCTTTGATATCTACCAAGATTCCACTGACTTCTTAAAGATTTCAGATTTCTTAAATATTGTGAATAAAGATTGACAGAATACCTCACAGACAATGACTGATATGAAAAAATATATATACACAATGAAAAAGATGATATGATGCTGAGTACCACTTGAGATTCTGGGTGTACTATTGAACGCGATTCTTCAATAAATCTACAACATGATATCCTCAGTTCTAGCAAGTGTACAGTGTCTAAAAATTATGTACTGATGTCTTAAAATGAGACATTTTAAAATGATAACAATAAGCTTGCACAAAACCAATGAAACTCAAAACATTAATCAAACATTTAATTAATAAGCAATAAACTCCTGTAATGAAACTCATCATTTCACACAAAAATAGTCATAATCTTGATGTCTCAACAAAAATGCACAAATTGTGTTCACTGTCATGTATGTTGCAATGACAATGTCTGGCACCTTCTTGTATACTGGCAACTACCATTTTAATTGATGGCTAAGCAAAGTTAGTCAAATCAGTCATAGTTTTTTTTTTTTTTTTAAGTTAATTTTGATTGTTTTTTGAGTCAGAAATATGCTGTCCTCTAAACTACTCCATCACTTGCCGCTTTGCTGGATTCTTTATAAATATTCATACCATCTATATCTATTTAATTTAAAAAAAAATTGAAGTCACACATGTTGTCATAATAGGTAGTGGTAGAAAACTGTGATATGGCGCTCTCTCTCCGTTACTGTCTGTCAATGGTATTAAAGAACCATTCTGTGAATTTCCGTAGCTGTGCAGCTGCAGTTTGAGATTCTTCCTGAAGGCGTAAATTGTCTTGTCGCAGCTGCTGGACCTCCATCTGCAGAGCGTCTTTATCTTGTCTCTCCTGCGTAAGAGATGAGAAAAGTCAAATATACAGAGTAAATGATAACCCAGGGGGGGAGGAGAAGAATACTTGTAGTAACCCCCCCTGAGTTTCCTAGTGAAGAAATGTTAGTGAGTGTCAGTGAGCTGTCTCTCAAAAGTGGTGGTTTGAACCTCTGAGTCCAAAGCGACAGAGTTGCATTTGGCCACGCCTGTCGTTGTTATACAGGGCTCTCAGGAGGAGTAGATTTTCTTGTTTCAGGTGTTCAATTTCACTTTCCAACCCCCGTTTTGCTCTTCTTTCCTGTTATAAGCAAGAAATGGTATAATCAAGGTCAGCTCATACTGGTGAAGCAATTTTGTACATTCTTGTCTTGTTTTTTTTTAAATTCCTCTTTTCATATTACCTAGGTGTCACTCAAGATGATTTGTAGAAAAAAAAAGACCCTCTAACTATAAAGGATCATCAAAGTTTCCAAAACAACTTAAATTCCATGCAATTTAATCTCCATTACTGAGTAAAACTTTTAAAAAATGCAAAATGGATGAAGAACAGAAAGCAACACAAAATGTTGATGCCAAATGTCTAAGAATCTACAAATGTCACAAAATGCACCCAATGATAGAGCATAGACCTTGATTGCACACAGTTTGCTCAAGTTGCTGACAAAAGAGAAGACAGGTTCACACTTAAAGAAAGCAGGACATACCAGCTCATCTTAGGGCTGAAACAGAAGTGAGGACATCACAGTACATACTCTGTATAGATTAGAATAAATGAGGAAGAGTAAGAGAAGTGGGGGGTGGGGTACTGGGGGTGGTAGATGGAAGGGGGACAGAGAGGAGGGACGCATTGCAGGCTAGTTGGATCACTCCAGAAACACAATACAGTAAATGCTAACTACTATGCCAGTATGCTTTATATTTTCATTAACCACATTTGAGGATAATTGCATTTTCATTTCTATTAACACTAATCAAATAATCAAAACAAAATTAACCATAAATGAATACTGCAATGAATAAACAAACACTTATTAGAGTGACTAGGTACAGGCCTACTCAACTACCAGACTCGGCACATAAGGATCCTGAATTAACCGGTATATCGGACCACACTACCCGTTTTCAAGGTGTGTGTCAGATCGCTTTTCGGAGTATCAGTCAGAACACCGACAGGATGAGCCCACGCTCGGCTGTCACCTTGATTGGATAGTAAACAATTGTCGTAAAATCGCTATATGATTTTAAAACCGGGTGCATAAATTTGAAAGCCACCTAGATGAACCTTAGACTGCCACATTAATCTAATACAATGCAAAAAAGCCCTATCAAAAGTGGTTAAAACATTCAAACCGAATGTTGTAAAGTCCCCATATACCCCCATAGAGACAATAAAATAGAGTACTCTAAAGTAAGAGTACAGTTTAAGGTTGTTCAGCCGAGCGTGGATGAGCCCGCAGTCGTCCTACAAAATTTGTTCTGGGGTATGATACTCCGAAATGCGATCTGACACACACCTTGAAAACGGGTAGTGTGGTCCGATATACCAGTTAATTCAGGATCCTTATGTGCCGAGTCTGGTAGTTGGGTAGGCCTTTAGGTAGTTACTTAACAATAGCATACTGGGTTTATTCAAGTAACCTTTTACTTTCTATATTAATTCTATTTTCAAAGTTAATGCTAACTTTACACTGTTTATGTTAAAATGTTTTCAAATTAACAAAGCTGCCTGAAATCCATGCTTTATATATTGTAAACTTGGAAGAGATACTAGTTAGAGTAGCCACACAGTAGCTTTACAGGGGTCACACATTTATCAAAACTTAAACATGCTCTTTATGTAATAAAAATAAATAAATCTGTAAGCTGGGAAGAGGTATTTCATTGTATTTTTAAAGGATTGGATTCAGGCATGCTCTTCTAATTTTTTAAGCCCATTTCTAAATTTTAACAAATTTTCAGTATCTTGGACAAAAGATTTTGTTGTCAAAGATCATAATCCTTCTTTGCAGCAGTTATTTTACATATATAAATATAATATAGTTTCCCTAAGAGGCAGTGCTGCAAATAGAAAATTTTGGGCAGTTTTAACAAACATGCTTCTTACTTTCATTTCATATTGCTTACCTTGTCTAACTCTTGCTGCAACTGCACACATCTGGCCTCTAGCTCCTGTACCCTCTGTGCCGAGGCAGGAGGTACTGGGCGCCAAGGAGTGCTGTAATAACAATCAGAAATACCTGTCACAAATATGTGTTCTCCTTGATAATAAAGCCATTTAGTTATCTGTAGTTCCCTTAAAGGTAAGCTTTTGGTCAGATGAAAATATCTTTTATTTTTAGTGGCAAAGAGAGCCTTTGAAGTGTGTGTGTGTGTGTGTGTGTGTGTGTGTGTGTGTGTGTGCGCGCGCGCGTGCATGTGTGTGTGTGCATGCATGAATGCATATATCTTATCTCTATCATTCTGTGCTCATAACTTCAACAATTTCAAACCATATTTCACTGATCTTAAATCATTTTAGATAAGTCAATAAATTCAATAAGTGTTTTTCTTCTGGCAGTTCAAAGTATTGGTCATACTTCAAGTTAATTTTTTTTAACTCCAGAGTCTTTAATAAATGTATGACTAACGTTCTATCAAAACATAGCTTTATGTACCACAATTAATGTTTCAATTTATAATATTCTGCTGCAAAAGGCAAAATGACATATTGATCAGGTAGAAATTTAGAAACCAGAGCTCTAATCTCCACATAATCATTCCCTCCTTGTTACCTTGGGTTAGCTTGTCTTGGCAGGTGCCGGTCATGAGATGTATAGCGCCCTCTGTCTCCCAATCTCCCTGCATCTCCTCCTCCTCCGTGGTCATCAGGCATCTCTGCTGAATCACTGAGTGCTACACCACTGTCTGACTTGTCATTATTGACATCCAGTGCTGCAAATAAAAAATAGAAATCAAATTTAGGAGTAATTAACCCAGACTTGGACTGTATATATGATATATCATTGTAATTATAATGCCCCAAAACTTATACCTATGTTCAAATACATATTGCCAATGTTCAGCTTCAGGTAAACAAAACAAATTACTTTTCTCACTGCTTCAGTTCAACTGAAGTAGATTGACATTTACATGAAGACAAAAAAATAAGGATGTCCAATTAAAATCCAACAGCAACTTAAATGAGACAACATTCCCTAGCTGTTAACTGGTCAACAATGAAAATGGCTGCTGGAGCGCCATATGTTCTGAGCTCGACTCATCTGCTGGAAGCTAGCTGGCACAAGCAGGAAGACATCCAAGGACAACATATTTTATATCAACACTCCATGTACAAATATACAGTTCACAAATGATTGCCCAGGAAACTGTTCCAACCAAATGTAGAATAACATTTCATACCTGAGAGTACAGCTAGTCTTTTTCTACATGCCAGTTCAGCTGAGCATGTGACAGCTGCTGGTCCCAAGGTATTCAACACACACACACATCAAAGCAATGGAAATCTATAACTGGATGTCGAATACCTCAGTATATTACTGAGGGTTTTAAATGCCGAAGTGGTGAACGCTTACAAATGCTGAATATATTTTACACGTATGGGAATGTGTTGGCTGTGTCCTAATGTGCCACTGTTTTTAGTCACTTTCCTTGAGAAAAGGTTGCAATTTGTAAACAGCAAAGTTTAGCAGCATTCAAATAAAATAATTAATTAAACGAATTAATGATACCAGAAAGAATTAATCTAAAAGTGTGGTGATGTTGCTCGCTTGCCTCCACTTGAATGCATATTTTGATCAATACAGAAATATAATCTAAATTTGTCACAAAGACAATGAAAGAGACACCCTTTTCATGCTTTTAAAGGTACCTTCTTGCATCCAATTTTATACCAAATATCCACTCACATACACAAGAATGTTTTCCCAAAACTTCTACATAAAAACATCTACTCACTTAATGTGACAAAATCAAATGTCTGCACTATGTAAGTATGCTGAAATTCTTGCTGCAATTCCTTTTTCTGTCTTTAAGTAACTACAGACATAACGTCGAGTGCTGTTTCATTAATGTGATTTATATCTTTACATGCTTCACAGCATGGCACACAGATACAGTAATGCCACCTTGAGGGTAGAACAACACAAAGTACACTAATGGCAGCTAGGGTTATCCGTAATTGCCCAATAACGAAGCCTGCATTGTCATACATGTTCTAACTAATAAGATGCCACATGCATCATTTTTGTCCTAGAACAACACCTAGAACAATATTTTTTCCCCACAGACATCTAGGAAAAAAGTCCCCAAGAACAGAGAAACTACATGTCTATAAATGGCGCCCACAGCTGGCAATGAACACCATCATTTGTATTGGCAGCTTGAGCTATTATTAGATCAATGTCTCATCTGACACAGAATGTCGCCTTGACCTTAGCGCATGTTATGCAAATAAATCATACGCAATTATGATGAGAAAAAATGAACAGCTGCAACTTAATAAGTGTGTGTGGTAAAGGAAACGGAGATGAAATACTAATAAAAATATAATGAAGAATATATGTATTGGAAAAATCGATTTAAAAATAACTGTCAGTGAGAAATGGAGCCCCATTTGTTCTTTCCCTTTACCTCTAATTGAAAGGACATCAATACATTCTGTAATGATGAACTACCCGTAAACTGCACGTCTAAGCAACTTCTTACTATGTAACTTAACACACACACACACATACACACACACACACACACACTCATGCTCTTTGTTTGGCAAGTCCTCATGCTACTATTTAAGTGCACTGCTACTTGACAGCCTCGTCTTTAAACTTGTTCCACCCACACAGACTTAGCAGAACAGGAGCTGTGTATATAGTCTACCAGGTAAACCACCTGTTTTTCACCTGTTCATTGTTACATAAGATGACCTTATCTGCTCCATTCTGGGGACCTGGATTGTGCTACATGAACAACTTTCACAATTTCCATGGTGTATGTCATGTATGTGCATGTGGATACGCCTGCATGCTTGTATCTGTGTTAACATATGCACGGGTGCGTGTGTGCATGTGTGTATGAGAGAGAGAGAGAGTGTCTGTAGGTGAGTCCCTGTGAGTATAAATATTGTAACCCATGTAATTTGTTACCTTCACTCTTAAAGTTCAGACCTCATATATGAAGTTGTCCTGTTAACTGTCAACGTGAAGATTGCCATTTCAATATTTATATCCTAAAATACTACCTGTTTTAAGTCCTCGCTGCTTTGCCCTACATAATGAACGACTAGTTACACAAGGTCCACAAATCAACTTCTGAGTTTAAGTAAATAATTTGGTTTCAAAATCTTTACCTGAACTAAATGTAAGAAGCTTACAGTAAATGCTTATAGCTTGCTGCTGAGGCTTTGACAAGTCTCTAAGCCTACTCCAGCCCACCTGAACAAGCAGGTCTTCTAACCAGCCTACCCTCTTAATGATGGCGGCCTTTGTGACATAAAAGCTGTGTTGGATTTGTACAAGGCCATTCCTGGGGCAGCTTATACTTCTTGTCAATTCAACTTCAAAGCAGCCTATTAAGCTATCTTATTACAGGTGTCTGGTCGAAGGGAAATTTAAAGCAACCATGCTTATTAAAACATGACTTGTGTCCCTGTGCTATATTTTTTTTCTTGATTTTTTATTTCTTTAATGTGGGTCATGAAGTATGACAAAAGTGGACAGACTTTGAGCCAAATATGCTTAATTTTATGGTACTTTTAAATGAATATGTTTCCATATGTCAAAAAACCCATTGATTTTATCTTTAATATGAATAGTCATTTATATGTCAAAGCAAAAAGCAAGAAAGTTGAAAGGGACAAACCATACTGCAGATACTTCACTATAAAAGTTCTTATTTTAATCGTAAAAATTCCTGCAACTGAATCATACATCTACCACAACTTATTATCAATGACATGTATATTATGATATTCTTAACCAAACACTTTCATGACTTGCTTAAAAGGGTAGGATACAATATTCATGGCCATGCCAGCAATTGCAGCAACAATAGTCTAACTCAAAAACTGAAGGACACTCTAGTGCAACCTTGAGATTTCAAATTCGTTGTTTAGCAAATAATAATCTACTTCAGGATACAAGTCTGATTGTTTCAAGTCAATATAAGACCCGATGGTGACATGGCTTGAAGACAATGACAGTAATGAAATATGTGAAAGCTGCCTCCGCATGTTTCTTTAAAAAATTTGCGGTATGCCATGCCTGCATAGCTGGCAGCATTTATGAATTGCTGTATCATAAAGCCCTCCTTTACTTGATGTCCCATCATGCATGTATGTCTTTTCTAGGAATCAATCAAATAGTGGTTTGGGAGTTGGACACAAAAGCAGCATCTTAGGAGCATGGTTGCATAAAATGACTGTTAACTATATTGTCACCAAGATCATTTTATTCTTAATCCTATGTGGGTTTAAAAACAATGACTGATCCTTTAAAGATGCATACAAAGTCAATTTTTTTGTCACAAAAACCAACCAAATGCCAGCATATAGTTTCAAGTAGTATAACTAAGAGAATTACCAAAAGGCATTGTTTAATTTTACCCGAAAATGATGTTTGAACAGATTTTTCTGCTGGCATTCTAAGCTGTATGTCAATGGGGCAGGAAAGTAGGTCACGGAAGTAGGTTAAATTTACAACCAAAATTTAAAGAAAGGAGCAGTCTAAAGGTCTTTTATGGCTGATCGAGTGATCTATTTAGTTTATCCCTTGACACGTCAAATTTATTTGAGTCATATAAGAATCTAGTAGAAGTGGTTTACATGTGTTACTAGGAATCCACACTCCACCGATGCTCGGTTCGTATGTACCTTTAAACATACACACATATGGAAAGACACAAATACCATATGACCTAATCATATTTTAAAGAATTTCATGGAATTTTATAGGTCTAAAATCGTACTGATAGAAAAAATGAGAACATTTTCTAAATATTACAACAACAACAACAACAAATAATAATAATAATAATAATAATAATAATAATAATAATAATAATAATAATAATAATAACTGATCATGAAAGGCATGCTTCTTCACTTGTACATAATGTAATACTATGCAATACCACTATTCTTGCTCAAAAATTGACACAAAATACTCAAGGAATGTAACTATTCATTTGCCATAAGCAATGTGAAGAAAAATTTGCAATAAACACTTATATGGTAATTCTGACTTGAAATTTGATAAATATAATGAAGTGCTCACCAGTAATTGACAGAACATTGCAAATTATCACAGGCCAATTTTGTGAACTTATTTTTTTATTTCACCCAAAAACTCTCCTATGGCCCCCTTAATTTGGAGTTGTCACACCTCTAAACATTTGGTGACTGACATTTCAACTTATAAAGTTGTGTATCTTTAGTAAATATACATGCAACTGGCAACACTTACTTTCAAAAGCCTTATTGGCTGCATCTACTAGGTTGTTCCAGTCCAATCCTGACGCAGCATCTGGCAGAGGGAGGATGGGGCTGTTACTGGAATGGCCATCTCGTTTGTGAAAGCTGGTGGTCGCACGTGGAGACAACCTACAATGTTACACAAATTTACTATAAATACTGAACTTTTTGCTTTAAATAACCTACAAAGGTTTGCACATTAATAAAGGAATTAAAACTTTCATTTTTCAGTGTGAACCTTCGTATCATGTCAGTTCAGAAGTCATTTCATTCATTAAGAATTTATTTTTCCTGCTTCTATAACAATCAATCAAGACAGTATGTGATTGTGTGCAGGAACATTGTTCTTTCCATCAATCAAAGTTAGTTCCCATCCTTATTATTATTATTATTTTCCATTACCTTCTATTTTTCTACCTTTCTTCTGATTTGAGTCTCTCTCTAGTGATACGTCTGTCTGAATCAACATCCCCATATAACCTAACATAACACCTGGAGTCTCACCTTTGTTCCTTGGAGAGTTCCTCCCTCCTGGTAGATATCACCTGAGCTGGTACAGCAGTGGTGAAGATCACATCGCTGCCGAGCTGCATGTCCATAGGAAGTAGAGACTTGCCACGTACTGGGGGTCCCCCACCTGCCAAACTCTCATCCGACAGTGTGCGCTGTAACCTGGCTCCGCGCTTGGCTGAAAACTGAGCCTGAGGATTTGTGCCCTTGAATGTGAGTAAATAATAGTTGGTGTGGGTTTTTAGTCTCTCCATTCATTATTGCAGAAAAGCAACAGGAATGTCATGCTTTATTTTTGCATCTAGTGACAGATGGATTCTCAAGGCTCTTTGTTGAACATAAGGTCACATATAAGAGACAAACCAAAAGCAGTCATATGTACACCACAATGTTATTCAGAAACTTTGTCTAACAATGCAGGAAAGAAATCAAGAAAAAGATCCTATCTTCCTTCTTCTATTTATTAATATGAATCCCCCATAACACAGTTCAAGAGAGATGATTAAAGATATCATATATCTTGTTATAATTTTTATGCCAAATTGGTCACATTATCAATTTTTTTATAACCCACCTTGTTTTGACGAATCTCTGCATCTGATACATCAGGGTCTATGAGCCTCATAAGTTCCTCTTGGAATGACATTGTTGATTGGCTGGTTGGCTTTGGAGGCAGTCCCTTAGGTGGCAGTGCAGACACTCCTGGTCTTAAACGTGCTGAGAAGGAATCATCTGGCACTTGAGCATTTCTAGAAAAACAAAACAAACAAACACACAAAGATTATCATTTGTTAAGAGAATAATAGATACAAAATCCCCTTTCAGGAAAAAAAAAAAATACACCTGAGACTATATCTATAGGCTTTTTTTATCTAGCTTCTTGCCTTGGTGAGGTGTGTGTCAAGAAATAATGTAGAGCAAGTAAAGAAAAGACATACACCCCCCTAATGAATTTCTGTTTATATAACTGCATTTATATAACTGCACTTGTAAACAAAACAACCTTGGATCTGGTTGTCTAGACACTCAAGACAGCATTTCTCTTTGAAATAGTAAATATCCACATAAAAGCAAGACATACAATGTGCATGTTAATGACAAATTTCTATTTGCACACAAGTCAATGCATACTAAAATTCTAAAAAAAAAATAAATAAATAAATAAATAAATAAATAAAAAATAAAAAAATTAATTAAGTAATAATAATAATCTGATTTATATAGAATGACCTGACATCTCTTTTATTAGATCTCCACCCCTTAAAGAAGAGAAGAATTTCATCAGCTGTGTTAAGTTACAAGAATGATGTGATTTTTTCTTCACTGGAAATATTGGAGGTAAAACCTATCTCAATATTAGCTGTTGACTGAAGAAAAAATCACATCATTCCACCCCTTAAAGCTTTTATAATCTAACAGAAATTGTGCGAGCTTCATAGGAAGTATTTTAATGATTATGTGCTGCCTGGTTCTTTAATGTTTCAATGATGCTAAAAATAATAATAATAAATAAATAAAAAATAAAAAAATAAATGAATAAATACGAAATTACAACTGCTACTAACACCAGAAACAAATTTCCATTTTCAGTGCATTTCCTGTGGTCAGCCTGCATCACTGGCCTAGCTATGCACACACAATAAATAACTAGGAAAATAAATTATAAAAATAGTGGAATATTTATGTCAGCATGTACAAAGAGAGGGGCTGGGAGTGGGAATGGCAAGTAGAATCTTATCCCTTCTCTGATGCCATATAACCCACTCACTGTTTCGTATGATAAATCTTTTTTAATCAGACAGAAAAATCATCTTTATCAGTAAAAGTTGATTTGCTGTCAACAACCCAGTACATTTATTCATTAGATCTATAAAACCAATAGACAGCTCCACTGTCCATTACAATATATATCCTAAAGACTTCATTGGCATCATGCCAACCCCTATACACGTGAAACATTATCAGGCAATTAATAGATGACAATTACTATAATGCTTTAGTCTCTTGCCATTTTTATCTCTCTTCCCCGTGAAATTCTCGCATCTAAAACGCAGTTTAACAACCAATTTCATATTGAACAACCTATCAACAATTATGTGAACTACAATATGTATGTCAATATTTGTCTATTTTTAGAATGGTTGGTTTCAAGTCATAGTTTGAAATGGGATAAAATTGTTCCTTGTGACAATGTACAAAATTAGATAAAGAGACACATGTTAAATAATGTATCAGAAATCTGAGGTCATGTTGTGTATGAATCACCAGGGGAAATTTACAAAGTGTCCACAAAATAGGCTTCATTAAAACAACTAATGAGGTCCCCTCAAACTCTTACTTTTAAATGATTTATGTAATGAAAATAATACTATATAAATTAGGGAAATTTTTAGCACTGTCAATTGTTCACTTATTATGAAGCAAGAGTAGTTCTCTTAATATACTACACTAGTTGTCATTAAGGCACTTTCTGTGTTCACATTTTCAAAGGATTGTTTAAATATTTCTTTGCTGGGTCGGACATTTTTACCTAGCTGAACTCTTGGATCAATCTTTTTAATGTATTCCTTCTATTACATGTACATGGCAACCTTTGCCATCCAGGCACCCATGCTTTTAGAATAAATTTAAAACTGTCAACTGCACAAGACCCCTGGGAACTAGTGATACCTAATAAACCTGTCTAGGTACAGATGAGATGAGATCAATAATCTACAGTTGAATTATATACTTGCTATTTGACTAGACCTTCTTGTGATTAATCAGAGAAAAAAAACTGGTTTAAGCAATAACCAACAAATTATATATTTTTTTTAAATTTCTGACATCCAATATCCTGTGGCAGCAGTTCAGCTATATATATGGCAAATGACAACCACTAATTCCTAAAAAATTTTTTAAGTCAATCGCTTTTTTTAAATGATGCCTGGGCCATGCAAAATTATATATTTGTCTGAACCCACATATTTTTTGTGAATACAATGGATACTTGAAATTGGCAACATTTGGAAACCAGACTAGTGCTAATACCTTGAGATTATCTCACCTTTCAATCAATAGTTTCATTTCACTCCGACAAAAAAAGAAAAAAAAATTTTTTTCACATCGCTCTTGAGGCAATGTCCTCTTCCAATTTAACAGATCCAAACAGTGAAGGTAAAAGGTAAAGGTTAAATCTTATAGACTGATATCCTTGATGACTGAGTTTACTGAAGGTCATTATCATGGCTGACTGAAAACTATTTCTGGATCTGCTTTAAATCAGTCTACCTGGAGACACCTTCACATCTAACTTCAAAATACTCTGAAGTCTGTCATAAGGTTGATCTAGGCTGTGTGTCAGCAAGACTCATGATCAGCTCAGCTTTTCCAGTCCAATGCTCTTTATATTGGACATAAAATACAGTTCCAACTGATTGTTAAAATATTTTGATTTTTCTTTCTTTCCCTTTTCCAGGACACAATGATTTTCACTCAACTGGCTCTCTTGATTTTAGATGCAAACTGAATATATTTTTCCTTCTCTGAAAACAATAAATAGCATGTCTATGCAAATTTGACATCTATTAGCTAATTGCATCCCCATTTAAATGCATTAAATTTTGGTATATTAGGCATACCTGTTAGACTTGGGACTACTGCTGTTGCTGCTCATGGGAGACATGTCTAGATATGGGCGACGGAATGCTGACTTAGCGCCACCTATCACTGGGGTAGTTTGACGACGATCATCTGAAAATAAGAAAACAAACATATATAAAATACACAGATACTTTTTTTCATTGGAAAATGAATAATTATAACAATCTAAAAATACAATGATTTACAAATAAGCCAACATCAAAACACAAGCAACAAATAACATCTACCTTTCCCATGATCCCTCGGGGCTAGTTCCATAGTTGAGCCGTGCTGTGGGCGTGACCGACTGCCTGCGTGGGATGAGTTGCTGGACAAAGAAGACACATCACTGATCTGACTGAGATTAGAACTGCTGATGGAGGGATTAGAGCCACTGATCGCTGCCAGCATGCGGCGGTGGTCACTCCCAGATTGGCCTGGGGAGCGGTTTTGGTTAGAGCCAGTGCCAGGACTGGGCTTGCCACTGCTGCTGCCACCATGGCCATCTTGTGAGGGAACAGGAGTGGTGGTGGAGCTACTCTGATGCATGTGGTCGGAGGTAAACCTGGCAATACAAACAATGGAATATATAATAAAGATTCTAGGGCCTGAGGTATCCCTGATAAAATATTTCATTATCTCTAAAGATAATCTGTTATAAAAATATAATAATGATTATTAGAGCAGAGGTATATGTAAAACAAAAATATCATAATAAGGATTATATCTTCCATTATCAGCATTGCAGTAGCTCTAGTCAATTAATTACCTAGACTATAGATTTTCAATCAAATGAAACTTTGAAGTTGTACCTATAACTAAATGATGGCATGTGATTTAAAAGTTGCTTTCCTATAAACAATGCCTATATATATATATATAATAAAATTTAAAATAAATCAAACATTCTAGTATGACCTGAGAAAAACCAATAGTGTCAGTGACATACCCAGTCCCTGGGGTTGAGGCAGTCAGGACCTTGTAGCCCTGCTCAGCTGAACTCAGGTAATTATTATTGTGATGGCCCTGTAGACCTGTGGAACCAGTCTCCCTATACCAGTCTTCATGGTCTCCTGTCTTCTGTGATAAACCCTGGAATAATAAGATATAACATAGTGGTTCCGATTACGTAAATGCCACAGAATAGCACACAAACATGAAATGAGATCAATGACCTGTGTAGTTTCACTTCTTAGCATCTAACAATCCAAGCTTAGTCCTAGTCTAAGAAGCAAACACGTGTATCATACACATATTAACACCCACACGCATTCGCACCAACACACACACAAATGCACACCCTTACACAAATTCTAGTTGAAGTTACACATTAAGGATTTAACTTTACTTTGACACTATTTCAAACCAAAATAACCCCTAAAAATAAAAATAGCAAAAAACAAAAAAAAATTCTAATGACAAAGCTGCTCTGTTCATGTGGTCTGGATGCTAAGGTTGGAACTAACCCTCATCTCTCCAAGCACTTGCTTCAATTTGTACTAATAAAACTCTTCACACTCTTTAAATGGTTTCTGCCTATTTCAGACTTCATCCATGAGATGACTATTTGTCCAAGGTATAATTTAGCCTGTCAGAAAAGATTACCCTCGAACATAGAAATTGCATCAAAACCTTACTAATGACGTCCAAGCTTGAGGTTTCTCATCACTCGGATTTCTCTTTCCTTTTATAAGTGACGCAAGCAGGAAAGTAGCCTACGTGCCACAATCTAGGTAGGCTCTTAGTGATAGATTGGTCAAGGTCATTTCTAGCTGTGTAGCCCCTGGTGTGCTATGTAATCCCTGACCTTTACATGCACAAATATAATAGATGGTTTACCCAATAGCTGTCCTCCATATGCAGCTGTCATTAAAAGCAAGGACAGATCTGAAGTGACTGAACACTATAATACCCAGTGGGCTGGCTTAAATGGAAATGCATTATGATGAGGTTTTTGGTATTAGAGATTAACTGGTACTAATTTGTTTCATGTTTTTTTTTCTTTGTTTTACTTCTTTGCAAATTTTTACATTGATTTATTTATTTTTCACATGGTTAACTTATGTTATTTACCTGATTTTGACACTTAAGTCCTCCCTCCCAACATCTAAATTGAACATTGTACTTAGTATCTTTATAGTGAGATGTTATAAATTCAGTAAGCTTTATATTATCCCCAAATCAAAAGAATTTCATCACTGGCCACAAAGCTTTAACTTGTGCCAGAGGCAACAAATCTCACAGTCTAAATATTGTTAGCAAGTTCCAGTTTTCATCTCCCTTTACATGACACTAGTTTTACAGCCATTTTAACTGGGTTGTCAGTTGGCACTTCACACAGTAGATAACCTATTATTTATTTTTAATTCTGACCTCTCCCCCCCCCTCTCTCCCTCTCTGACATACACACACCTACACACACACAAAGACACACACACACTTAATAACCAAATAAATCTATATAACAATTCCACACAGATCACATAGTCCATGTTTATCAATGCACCTACTAAGATCAGATAGTTTAGGCCAGGTTCCCAGTGAAATTAAAATGGCTTTACCAAGTTCTATTTAAATGGGCTGGGGAGGCAAACACAAGGCTAACTTTAATTACAACGGCTGTGTAAAAGACACCAGAGCAATTTGATTGGACTCAAGTCAAGATGTCATAACTTAAATGGAAATTCAATTTTACTCACATCACTAGACAACTAGATTGTTTAACAATGAATTCAAAGATTCTCAGTTTTTTTTTGCTCACAACATAGATTATCTCCTATATATGATCTAAGTTGATCCATTTGTGAACACAATACCTCAGCTATGTTAGCTGTAACTATTATGAGTGTGATTTACTTCCCACATGAATTCCCAGTGAATATCAAGAGTAATCAGTATGCCTAGTCCACCGCTTACCTAATGGCTATGACAAAGCTATGCAACATCCATTGTAAGTACTCAATGTCTGTTATGTTTATGCCCACACAAAACACTTGTTTAATATAACTGTTATTGTAGTCGACTCTTTAAAAATATGTGACCAAGATGAGTTGACAATACTGAGTACAGTTTTATTTCCCCCAATTTTTGTTTATGGCACTGAGTTTTTATTAAAAATCGGATTAAAAAATGATAGTAATAAAAACAATAATAAATATAAAAAATAAAAAAAAAAACAGAGCTTGGAAATGTTTTGACTTGGAGTTCACACAAAAATTCTTACTTGGTCTCTCCCAGAGTGCTGAGATGAGCTCTTGCTGGACCAATTTTTCACTAAAATTAAAGAAAACAGTCCTTTAACCACTTTATATTTAGCAAAATAGCACTGTTAAGATGAGGAAACTTTCAACTACCTTTTTTACTATATAATGTGATTTTCTTACATTTTGACAAAAAGAACCATACTTGAAAAGAAAAAGAAGCAACACAAACATAATATCCAAGATGGACACACTTCAAATTGTCTGTGCTATAAAATTTTGACATCAAGCATTTATAACTTAGTAATACAATATTTTGTTCAATATTATACTGTAAAATTTAAAGGAGTTCTCCTCACCCTGTGGTTCAGGCATCTGGTGAAGGGTAGTGTCCACACTAGATCCTCTGCCTTTAGATCCGTAACTAGCTGTAGAAGACAGGGTGTTTGTGTTGCTCCCACTGTGGCTGGTAGAGTTGGACAGTTTGGACTCAGACCTAGAGAAATAGAAAAATAGCTGATGAGGACACACAGTTACAATCACTGACTGCAAGTTCTTCTACATTTTTTTTTTTTTTTTGCTGGAAAGCAATTCATCATTAACTACTGGTCGATTGGTTTCTTTATTTTCAGGTGTGTTAATGTGCTTAATAATTCATATTTTCAATTCTCTTTTCTTATAACAGAACTTTGCACCTAAAAGGGCTTCAAGTCAAATACTTTGGAACTTCATTTCCCATCAAACACATTCTTCACACAATCTTCACTGCAGACTCTATGCAATCACAAACGTCACCCAACTTCCTCCACATTTCCAAAGTATATTTCTCTGTACACGCAATACATTTTAATACTCCCTTATAAACAGTTACAACTCTTAACGTGTTGTCCAATTTCCAAAATGCACAGAACTGTACACAAAGAAAGAGTCATCCATAAAACACAATGCTCATAGCACTATTGCAGATTAAAAAAAAAAAAAAAAAACTTCCGACAACAACGCTCTGATCATCAAGGTGTCCCCTCTCACCTTGGATTGTAAACCCCGCTGCCAGGCAGACTACGCATAGAGCTGCGCACAGAAGGCGGCAGGGAGTCATCTACATAAGCATGCTCAACAGAGTAGACAGTGTGCTGGGAGCTCAGAGAGGACTGACTGGAGTAAGGGTCCTCAGGTATTCTAGAAACAGCAGAAGAATCAGGGTGCAAAGAAAGGGTTACATAGATAACTGCTAGGTCAATATGCACATGTAAATTTGGCTTTTTTTATTTCAGTTTCCAAAGTTTAAACTTGGTTAACAGGCTTTTTTTTTTTTTTTTTTTGTGGCACAAGCACAAATTACGTAAGACAGAACTGTATGGTAGAATCATAGGTAATCAAATGATAGATTTTTTTTTACTTCATAGGATAGAAAATTTTATATGAGAAATATACTAGCTTTGAATATTTTTTCAGTTGAACAGTTAATGTAAATCCAGGTTTAACCAGAATAAGTTCAAAACCCAAGTTATTTAGTGCACGTGGACCCAGAAGTAACATGGAAGCATTACAGGAATATATTAATGCTGTTTTCCTCTTGAAAATGTTAAATTATATGTACATAAGTATTTCTATGAGCAATTTAAAGATTACCAGTGAACTTTGAAATATATAAAAGAAAAGTAGATCATGACTTCAGCAGACAGCCAAAGTCTTATTGCGACAGTGGTCAACACTAATAAATGAGTTAAAAGAAACATTAGTTTTACAAATTAAGAAGTGCTACAGAAATTGTATGACAATTGTTAATCTTGTATAATTCAGTTACATATAATCTAAATTGCATTATAATGAGTGCTAATTCACTTGACATTTATTTCTCATGCATTACCAGTCAGTACATAAAGCATTAATTTGTGCTAAACATAACATCTATTAACTATGTTCATAAAGCACTTGTTGAGAAGTATAATCCAGAAAGATGTTCCAGAAATTACACTGTGTGGATAAAAGAAGCACCAAAAAAAAAATTTTGTTTTAAAAATACTGATTCTAATTCAACAAATTTTACTATATACACTGAGGTATAATGATGCTATATCCTCAGAAGCTCTAGGTGCAAGAGGCAATTTTGTGAAGCAGCATGAAGGGCAATTTCACTTTATTATAATCATGAATGATTGAAAGTTACTAAAATCTTAAGGTTGGTATGCCTTTTTTTTCCTTTCCTTACCCACATTTTAAAAGCTAGAGGGATGAAGAAAGCAAAGCTTCTGATAAATCAACCTTCTTTGAGTAAATTGACCCATACCTTCTTGGAGTTCCATCCTCAAATGGTGGGATAACAACCACTTTGACAGTCACCGAGGTACGTAACAGATCTACCATATGTTCATGCGATAGTGTTGCTGTGGCAACTTTGCAGATCTCAACCAATCGGCTGCCTTGTCTCAAACCAGCTTGCCAGGCAAATCCGTATGGTTCTACATCAGATACTATCCCTTCATAATGGACATGAAAGCCTAGCTGGCCCAAGCCATTACGCCGTAATGTCATTTCCACTGTCTGAAGTCATAAAAAGATTTTCATTTAAATTCTGTTTAAAAAAATCTAATGAGATATTCTTCTCTAAAATAGACAGAAAAATTCAACAAATAAAGAATTAAACATTAAGATAGTATATTCATAACAATTTGATTAATAATAATAAATTGATTTAATATTTAGGCTTTTGCAGAGTGAAATTTAAATTAAAATTCTTTCAAGTTGCACATTCCACTAAGCTATTAACTGTGCACTTATTTCAAATGATCACTCACCAATGCTTTTTCATGTATAATATCCTATCTTATTATTTTCTTTTTTTTTTGAAAACTGCATTTTTGAGGCCTTGATATGAGTCCCAAGACGGCCATTTAAGATATGCACACAAATGCGAAATGCCAAGCTCTAATGTGGATTGCTTTTATAAATGAACTCTTTGATGTGTGCCCCACAGTGTTACAAAATGCACAATTTGATAATGTAATATAACACAGTGTAAATTCAGTATGGCACAACCTAAGGGGGCTGTTCATCATGCAATATAAAATCCAAGAGCAACCATAACCCATGAATGCCAAAAAGCAATCAAATTAATTTTATATTAAATTTTGTACCTTCCGACCACTTCAGCTCTAAAGTACCCAATCTTATCAATGATTAGGTAATTTGATGCACAATCACCTTGTGAATTTGTGGAAGATAATTCTTTGAGCTGCCTTTAAGGGCACTATAAAACAACACTCATCTGATAGGTGATAAATCTTTTCTATATCAGGCTAGTGCCGTTTTGGTTACTTCATTATTCTTTTAAGATGCTTCTTTGTCGTGATACAATATAAATCAAAAGACGGGGTCTATATCATCAAATTACCTTCTTATATCCTGACTTCCAAGAAACCGTGAAACTGTCTTTGCTTTAAAATAATTGTTTTTTTTTCTCTTCACATTATAAGAAACCAGGGCTCATCAATCCAGTCATGGCCACAAGATTGATATGCTGATAGCCAATAAAGATCACAGTCCAAAGAACCCATTATAAAGAAAGTGTCTAATGAGGCCCAGCAAGTATGTCTTATTGTCTGGCTTATCTCTAATTACATTTAGGGCAATAAAATCCATCCATATTGGACTTCTGTTTAAGTATAGTATGTGTCAAATTTAATTTCTTTCAAAGTTTAAGTCATATACATTTGCCGTTTTAATTTGATTGAATCACATGTGGATCATATAAGTAATGGTTTTCTGTATGAATGTTCTACTGTTGAAAGGTATTTTTGTTTTAGGGCATCAGTTTCCACATGAGACAATCAATGTTAATCTAAATATCCAATTTCTTGGTTCTTTTCATGATGGATGATGCATCAATTTGTTGTTCATGTGACTAATCTTAGAGATTAGGACAGATTAGGAGGTAACTGAAAACTTTTTCATCCTTATATCTTTTGTCTATTTGTTAATCAATTAAAATTTATATTCCTAAGTCAAGCAAGCTACCAATTAATGCAGTGGTGCAGGCTTCAAAAACATTTTGTTTAGAAATCAGATACATATTTATCATTCATGAATTATTATTAATTTCTTTTGTAAAAAGTAAAAAATTAGAAGAAAAAGAAAAAGTTTATTCCATATGCTATGGTACCTCAATTCCCTGAGTGACCACTTGCAGTCTGCTGATGATTTCCTGGAGTTCCTCTGTGATGTCACAGCCAGCGTGGGGCTTGACAAGGACACATTCCCCATGGTCATAGTAGATTCTTATACTGAAACGGGGTTTATTACATAAATAATGGAATGCTATGGAAAACACTCTATGAGCATAGTAAATTATTAAACCACTGTTAAATCATGTACAGAAAGACATTGGTACATTAAGTATATTAAGTGATATAAGTAGTTTCTTACTGAAACAATGGACTGTTTATACATAGATTACAATCCTAGTTTCAAAATCCACTGTTCAATTATTTTTTCAATAGTTAATCACTTTCTAAAAAAAAAACCCTTGTTAAAAAAAAAATTCTTACCTGTCAGTCCCTGTGGTCCAGCCAATGACTGACTTACTAGGGATGGTGAACACGACATCCTTGCTCTCTTCCTCTATAACCACCACACTATCTGGAGCTATGGCCAGGAAACAGTTGATGTTGGAGTTCTGGCTGAAGTCTTCAACCTGGAATTGAAGATCAGAAGCACTGTAATTACACCATTTCTGCTGGTGCTTGAAGATACTACTTGTTTTTATGAGCAAAATTAAAAAAAGAAATTATTAACAATTATTAATTTTTTTTTCATTTTTTCTTCTTTCTAGTGAAACTGCATGATATACTCATGCAGGATAGCAAATTTTTTATCATCACCAGATGTCTATAATTCCACTGACAGTTACAAACTGAAAACAGATGTAGATGACTTCTTTATTTCTCTACCTGTACACTCCATACCACTCCTCCCTTAGCATAAATATCTGGCACCACTTTCTGCTTGGCACGTTCTTTCTTCCTTCCACTGCCCAAACCAAACTTGCCTAACAAGAGATACAGTTTTTTTAATGAATAAGACAAACTATACTTAATGATGACATTTAAAGTGTATCCCTTATGAGTTTACAACATATAAGCAATGCTTCTTTTATATATCCCTGATAACAACTAAGGTAAGTTTCAAATCACTCTTTTTTTGTCAAATAAGACAAATTATTATTTTTTTCAGATCTAGAGCCCTATAAATACCAACCAAATAAATGATAAATACTCCTTGCTTTTCATATGTGACATGTATGCACAATTATTCCCACTAACTTACTTAGTTTGGAACTGGACTCTAAGGCTGTTGTACTGATGTAATTGGTTGCTAAGTCTTTCAGATACTCTTGTCGTGTCCGAGTTGCCATGGCAACAAATTTTTCTGATTTGTGTGCAGCATTTTCTGCATTTATAACTGGAAAGAAAATGTGAATTGTATTTAAAAATGCGTCCAATAAATACAAAAAATACCTCAGATAAAGATGGAGACCCATCCTTGTCAATAACAAAACCCATCTATTTTTTAATAAAGAATTGTCCACAGGGGGCTTTGATTCCCATTTCCGTATTAAGGAAATAGATAATTGCATTACCATGTCAGCACGTTCCAATCAACATTTTTATTATCATTAACTTGACTCATGAACCGTATTCGTAATGAAGTGCAAACTGTCCCTCTTAGACATCACCAGCATGAAACAAGATTAGGGGCAAAAAAGTATAGCAAAATGAATTCCATGCTCTGCATTACATCCTAGCGAACTTCACGCTATGGATGTTTAATTCATTACTATAGACTTAATCACTATGGGGCAATTTCCTTTGTGCCTTTCTGCTGCACTTAGCCATTGGTATAATTGAAAAGACAATTATTGCTTTAAAGATAATTGCTATATTCATGTTTTCTCAAGTAAGCACAGAGATGGGGAAAACTGCAAAGAGTTGACCATTCCACAGAAGATGACATTTTATGTTCATTTTTCATGCATCAAAATAGCATTTTACTATAAATGTGCTTATATAGAGAGATAATAAGGTTCAGTTTATTTTGTGCTGCGAATATTTGTTTGTTTGTTTTATGGAATGAGTAGATGCCTATTTGCAAACATCATATTAGCATCGTCACCAAGGCTAGAGATATGAAATGTCAACCTGAGATAGGTTTCACAAATGATCATAGTTAACACTTTCTGTAAATAGCTCCTTGTTAAATGTGCAGTTTTTCTATACAACATGAGGCTTTTGTTAAACCTTTTATTTAGATGGTGAAACTAATAGAATTCTCACCTTTGGCAAGCAGGAAGTCAGCAAACTCCTGTGATTTAGAAAAGATAGCACCCTCTGGAATGGCTGGCCCAAATGGAGGCACATCTTTGGACCTTGACACAGCCACACTGGAAAAACCAACAATTACTATACTTACATATCAGTATACAGAAAGAAATGATGCCTCTGAAATGAAATCTCCTGATGTACCTGGCTCAAATGAATGCAGTAAAATGTCCAGGCACATTCTGATATAATTCTGTACTGGGCTGGGTCTAAATCACACCAACATGCAGACAGCCCATTAAACTATAACCAGTAATGCAATGTAACTGTTGCAGGTGCAATGGGACATTACTGTAGTTGGTTATCTGCATAAAATTCCCAAGATAAAATCTATGTAATATTACATGTGGAATGCAACTTCTACATTTCAGGAAAGTTGGCATGAATTAAAAATATGCCTCGCAGGCCCATAATTATTAAAATAATTTCCTCACTTACATTGATTTTGTTGGCTTAGAATTCCTTGGCTTAGCTTATACTTCTTTACCTTATAATTCTTAAGCTTATACAACCATAGCCAACTGAGCTGTGGACTAAATCTCAATTTTTTCAACTTAACATACCAGAAAAAGTCTAGACACCACTTATAATAATTGACACTAACATATGACGCCTATGAAGCCATCCCCCAGTATTCTCCTACCTGTATCTGACATGATCAGTGTTAGGATTGTACACCTGCACCAGTATGAAGACATGTTGGAAGTGGGAGCGGACTGTCTTGGGAGTAAAGGGGAGGGCACCTGGTTCCTGAAACACTATGGTGACTATGTCGTTGCCAATGTGGCGCTTCCTCAGCAACTGAAATGATGATAATAAATAAAAGATCATTATTGTTAATGGTATAAAGTGCCATTTACATAAATGTTCATCAGCATCATTATTTTTATCATTACAATAAGAAAGATTGTTTTTTTTTAAGAGGAATTGCTATCTAAGAGACAACATCTGTCAGCTTAGCTATATGGTATATAGAAAAAATAGGTTTTCGGGCACTGAATAATAAATAAATAAATAAACAATCATGGACAGCAGCTGAAAAAACTGTTATACTCTTCCTTATTGATAATAACTGATCTTGTCTGTCTCATTCTACTGACTAACAATTTTTCCATTGGAAACATTCATTCAAACAAAATCAAACAAGTACCACAAATAATATCTGACTTCTCTTTGTTCAACTAATGGACAAAAATGAAATCCACATGCATCATGGGTATATCTGCATCAAAGTAAGTGTGTATATAAAGCAGATCCCCCATGTTGTGTCTACTTGCAAAGGCTTAAATGACAGCATTTCCTTTCAGAGAGTGTGGAATGTCTAGGTATATATACATCATTATAAACATCCCCAGTCAAGAATATGATAACCAACAAGCATCTGTGCACAAAGTTCAAGTAGTTAAGGCATTCCAAAAGCTCATAACTTGAGAGCCTGGATTTGCTTACATCTTGAACTTCAGTGAAAATAATGAATGTAATGAGGGCTTTGCAAACTGTGCTGCCACATGGCACCATGTGCAGCCTGGGAAATCAATACAACCCTTCATTTTAAGGACTGTAAAAACTTGCTCTTTTAAGCTAGAATCATCTCATAAAATGACTGAAGCAATTACTTAAATGATCTTTTCTGACGATCATTAATACCCAATGGGATTGGAAGATACAGTAAATATCAACTTTTTTCACATTTTGTTTTTTTTTCTGTCAATTTTTCATGAGGTTGCAGGTATAGTTTAGTTGTTTTATATTTGTATCATTTTTACATTTTAAGCCATAATGAAAACATACAGGTGAACATTATCATAGTGTTTTCCAGAGTCATATGTCATTATTTTTGTTACTTTCTGAAACAACCATGTTTGCCATTGTTTCATCTGCCATTTAATGTGTCTCTATTACTAAAAAAACGTTTACACCTTTTTTTCAGAGCTATATTAGACTTCTCATTCCAAGATGTCATGGACCTCACAGTTTAAAGTGGTTGACAAACAGAGAAGAAACCAATACCTTAAATGTGCACTACATGAACCCAAAATCAATATGATAAGCCACTTAATCTCTCTCAGTCTCCTCTCTCTATGTGTGTGTGTGTCTGTGTATGTGTTTATGAAAATCAATTATTCTTATGTGAAATAATGAAAATCTCTTTATTTAACATTTTGTCAAGGATTCTGATTCACTGAAATGTGTCCACTGAAAATAAGCAAACGGTTGTCTTTTTTAAGTATGTGCTAAACCAACTGATGAATTGAAATTTAAGAAAACTTTCTACAAAACAAGCCCAGAGAGAAATTTAACTCAAGTAAAATTCATCAAAAACTGCACTATTGTAAGAAACACCTCTAACTGATAAATTCAATTAAAGGCACAAGTCGTACAACATACAGAAACATCTATACCTTGTCAATGAATCCCTTAAGCCCCCATGCATTGTTCCTACAAACCACTAAAAGTTATACCAACTTCTTTATTCTCAACATTCATCATTAATATCCTCTACAGTCATTAATGCCCTTCACTGATTCATATATACCCTACCAAGACTCCGCATATACTAACCTGCTGTCTGTTATTTGGTGTGTATGGCAGAAAGGTGGACACATGAAACATCACTTCATTGTTGGCATAGGTGGCATACAAAGAATGGGTGCCAGTGGAATCAGCTAGAATAAACAACAGAGAATACTAAATATACACACAAATCATCACAAATGCTTAAAACATAATTTGATGGGACTTCTGTTAAATATGTCGCTGCTTGCTTCCAAAATCCATATTCAGAATAAAAAGATGCTAAACTGATAAGAGAAATCAATGAGAATGCTCATTTTATGTACATCTGTGACTGTCATCAGGGTATTTATTATAAGAAACCTTACACATGAGACCAACCAAAAAGATGATTACGTAAATTCCTTGTAAGTGATCTTTTCTGGCAACAACAGTGACTTAATTAACATTTGAAACTTCTAAACCACTAGGAAAGCTAGGATAATTTACACTTGGATCTGTGAACACTGTCCTCTAAGAATATCACATCAATCTGTGGCTAGGCAAATTTTATGGTGGTGTGTTATAAGACAGGTTCTCAATAAGATGTTCATAATGACATGCATATAATTACTACTCTGGACTTCAAAGTAATGATGTAGCCTTAATGATACCTGCCAACTGTAATGTTAACTGAAAAACATCCAAAATCAATATCCAACAGGATTATTTTTAAATGGAACATCTCTTCCATCAGTAATTATCTATAAATTCAGCGTCCTGTTATGTGAAAGGGAATGAGATGTCTAGCAATGACGGTAATGCAATTACTTTAGGTCCATTGATAGAGTTCAGTGCCAGAGAATACCTCCTTGGGGGAAAAAGAAAAATGCTAACGGCCCTCATTTGCCTGAAAACAACATTATAAATCAATCTACAGTTAGGATAGAGAGTGGAGAGAAAGAGAGAAAGAAATGACTTTGACTCTTCAACAATATATGCAAACATGTCGATATACCTGCTCATAATCAGAGAAGGATTGAGGATAGATGTATGTTTTTAGACCTGGCACTCCATACTTTTGTTCACCATAACTTTAGAACTGGTACTTACTTTTGTTATCCAAACCAGCCCTGTATTTCTCAAATCCTTTTAAGCGCACTCTCTGTCCAATGCAGTCTAAGAATTCATCAAAAGCTGGTCCTGCGTATTCTGTAAAACATGTTACAAATAGTAAATCAAAAATTGCTGTAAGCACATATAGCTTTTTGAATAAATAGTTAAAACTATAGAAGTCTTAATTTTGATCCTACTGTTGTTAAGTAGTAAATTCTTTTCAACTATGGGGTTATAATAACAATTATTTTTTTTTATGCATATGACAAAGCAAGTGATGCTTTCATGAAATGCATAAATGTGTAACTCAACAGATTAGAAACTTTTTTCCTTTCTTTTAACCAGAACAGCATACATAACTAGGATGTTCTAGGAGCACACAGCACTATTGTTGACCTTGTCTAATTACTTACCATTATTGTAGAGCTCTTCTTCTGTAGACTGACCTGCTTTGCAATACATAACACCAATTTTGTAAGTTTTTGTGATCTGAAATATAGCAAATACATGATTATTCCTTTTGAGGAATGCATATTCAAAGAATACACTTATTTTCATTATTATTTCCATGGACTTTAAAAGATGGTTTTTCAAATTTAATTAAAAGAAATGCCCCCCAAAACAGCATTTTACTATCTTTAGCTACACATATCATAGTTAAATAACTAACAGTATAACTGTTTCTCTCTCTCTCTTACAAATACAGCATAAAATATTGTCTAATGAAAATACATCAGCAGCTTAAGTACATACAAAGTTTCCCCACAGTGTAGTATTCATTATCAGATTGATTGTGGGTTTGAAGTCTTCTCACAGCCAGTCTTTATAAAACCCAACCCACCCCTACCCCCACCCCTGACCACAGGCCTGAACAGAATCCTATACTAATGGTTGAAAACTAAGTTTTTGGATGCTCTAGAAACCAGGGACAAGTGGGCAGTCCCCTTTATAATTTCAGTAATATATCACTCACCCCCTGTTCATCCAGCTTCATGAGCTGCTCAGCAGCCTTGTTCCCGGGCACAGCCTGGCGTAGACAAGACAGCTGAATCTCGGGGCACACATATTCCAGCACCTCCTTGATGGGCAGACCACGAGAACTGCTAAGACGTGAGGATGACGGAATGGCATCCTCCAAGATTGTTATCCTTAGTGTAGTTAACTGAATAAGTAACAAAAGATGCGAGGATGAAGAGTTTTGTCCTTAGAGTAGTTAACTAAAAATGTAACAAAATAAGAAAGGACATTGTGACAATTTTCTATTTGCATCCTTAATATTTACTCAGAATATCAAAACACTCAGTATTTTAAAGTATTCAGTTTTGTAAGTTTCATAGCTATGAATCGTAATTCTTAGTGTAGTTGACTGAAAAAAAAATGAGAAGGGATTTTTGTGTTTTCTATTTGCATCTTAAAACATTTACTCTGAACACAAAAATACTCAGTTTTGCACTAGGAAGTTTCATAGCTATTTATCCATTAAGGGTTTCTTCTTGATTTCAAATTAATGAGCATTTTTTCATGGTCTCCCATATAAGCAGAACTGCTGTGCTGCCAAGAAAAATAGTTGGGAGTTGCCAGGGAGGCATTTCAGATTCCACACTATAATGACTAAATTAGTTGATGTTCTCCTAAATAAACCTACCTCACAGAGTCAAGATAATAAACATAAGCTAACTTTAAGCCAGGGAATTCCATGCTGGGTCTATATTAAGAAAAATTCTTTCAACCTGGATTTAATTTTCTAATTTAGATAAAGACAGCCAATCCTTGTTAAAGGAACAGCAAGGCTGGGGTCAAAAAAGGATGTTTAAGAAACTCAACACATATGTTATAAACACACAAATGTTCTAGTTTATATAAACAGAGCTGTACCTTATTAACTTACCTTTTGTACAGCAACACCTTGCTGGTCCCATTTTCAGAAAAAGTTTTGGTAAAATTTTCAATGTTTTATACATCAATACCCTATTTTTTATTACAAGAAGGGTTGTCAAACCTACATGTTTTGCCCTGGATGTAGCAGTCTCCTTCAGTTTCAGGATTGGTAAAGTTTAATTTAATCATGGTACCAAGGACTAATAAACATAGGTAACTCACCTCACTGGTTCTTGCTATCACCCTGTACTGGTAGGGCTGTCCTCCCTCACCCTTGCTCTCTCTATGATCAGCTCGCTCACGTTTAATACTGAGGGCCACAGGACCTAGATTCTCATCCACCCCAAAGTAGTTCTGATGTTCTGAAAAACAGAACAATACAATTTGACAACTGGAAGTTGATAAATTTTGTATAATATCTATTTGACATCAATGTGTATTCCATGAATGCTGATATTTGTGTATTTTGTTTTATAAATGTGAAAAGTATAATACAGTGTTTCTGACCCAAAAATGTCCCCCCTCTTTTTATAATTCTATTGAACATGATGAGATATACTATTGATTTACACATCTTAAGAGTTGTAATTAAGTATTTAAGCAACAAGTTGTTGAACAATGACTCAATCTCCACTGTATAAATAAGTAATTGAGGGACTGATGCCATCTATGCACTGATGCAATTCATTTCTACTTACAAGCTTTTTTCAACTAACCTGTGTACTTTGCAGGCTAATGACATATTTAATGCATGGTGCAGGTTTATGCAATATCTGGCATATGATATCAGAACTTATGATACTTTATGGGCTGTGTGGCAATTCAAACCTTTGTTCAGCAAATATGTGAAAAGTCCAGCACACAAGGGCATACAGGCTACATGGTGCATGAATTCAGTTATACATATCTAGGTAAACCCAATACATGGCCTAGCTGGCACCAAAGGATGTAAAGAGTGCGTGGTAGATACATTGTTTGTATATTACTGAGATGTACAGCAAATATGTGAAATATCTGGTGTATGATTTTGCACAGTATATAAAATGCATGTGGAGTAAATGTATAAAGTATCAAGCACATAAGAGCTAATAAAGGAGACATGGTATCAGATGTAGATGAAAAAAACATCACACTGGTCCTATAGGAGGTGGGGCTGTCAATAGCAAACTGGCAAAATATCAGTTACCATGTATGGGACAGAAACAGACATCATTAAATGTCCATAAATGCCTGACCTTTGACATGAAACAAACCACTACACACTTAAACACCTTATTATAAAACTAACCTGTCTCTCTCCCTGTACACTTTTGTTATCTTCATCTCTTATGTAGGTGCCTTTAGTTTCAGGTGCCTTTTTTTTTTAAGGCACACATACATATATTAATTAATAAAAGTATAATTATTTTCAGATTTAGGGTATTAACAGTTTTATTCCTCTATCCATAAAACTGGGAATAGCATAAGATTCTGTACTCCGAAACTAAGGTGACCCATAGCCTTGATCATTTGTCTGTATACTGAATGAGTACATTGTCAGATCTAAGTTTCTACATACTAGGTCAGAGATATGTAGGAGATTACAAAGCCTTTTTCTACTTCTATGGATACATACATATACAGAGCTCTGAAACATATAAGTAAATTCTATAAAGCATGTAAGCTACCCTCTTTTAAACTAGATATACAGGGTTAAATACTTGGCAGACTATGAACAAGGAGCTTCCTCTTTAAGCATTTTTTTAAATACAGGGCCAGATGGCTGATATCTGTATAGAAGCAAACAATGCCTCGTGTCATACTCCACCCACAGTTCCTGGGTTAACCTACAACAACTATCTTTCTGCCACAAGGAACAATGCAATTATTGTTGTACAGAGTATTTACATTGACGTGTTTCCCCTCCCAGCCCTGGTTTTACAGCAGGAGACGAAGCATATCATTGCAACCCTGACAGCCCATAATTTCAAGGCATGACTTTGAAAAAAGGGAGAGAATAAAATCTGACATTTTTAGCTATAAAAACTCAAAAAGTGTAAAAAAATTGAGTTATCAATGTGATGTTATATTACAAGAAAATCAAATGCAATATTGCACTGTAGTTGAGCAAATACACACTTATCTTCACAATGCTAATGCTGACTCAATCACTATATAAATAAACCATTTTAAAACTGAAAAATGCAGACCCGCAGTCTGATTCCTAAGGTCTTTGTCCTGAAAATTGCTTTTGACTTGCAAATGAAATTGGTTTTCATGTTGGCCCCTTGCTTCAGCCTCAAAATGAGCTCACTTCTAGGGTAATGCTGTGCAGCATGGCATGGGGATATCATGTTGTTTTCATATATCAGTTTCAGACAAAAATCAATAAAGTGGTCACCCAGCCATGATATAACACATAATCAGATCAAAAGTGGCAAATGGCAGCCATTTGTCCCCAATTATCTTATCTCGGCAGAATTGGATCTGGGCGGACAAAAATACTGGACTGATTGACAGCTGGCTGGAGATAATTATCGCTAATGCAATTAACTGCAATTATAATCTTATTGCAAATGGTTGATGGATAGAACAAATCTTGTACAGGTTGTGATTAATTACATCAGTGCCATGAATAATTAATTGATTACTGCATAGAGACCAGAATGGCATTCTTCAGCCACTAAGTTGAGGAGATGGCTACTATGGATATTGATATAAATTTAGAAATAATGTAAAAAAAAAAAGAAAAAATTAGGTAGAATGCACAGCAAAGCTGAATGCTAAGTGATGCCTTGGTAGGCAAAAGAGGTTACGACCAAAAGGCTAAATATAAAAACAGATATAAATACAAAGTTCTCTGTAATACTGCAGTTTAATGTAAACTTGAGTTTAAGTGCTGTACATAAGTGCTGTAAAACCTAAAACCCGGTTTCACAGTAAACAAACAACTCCTACTTCTTAATGAATATCTTTTACATATTTCTAAGTTGTTCTTATACAGCAGGTAACTCTTTATTATGAAAACTGATGCTGTAATACATGTGGGAAAGCTTGACTTTTATGTGGCCACTTATCCTGCACTAACATTGATACATGTCCTGCAGTTGTTCAAACATTGATATTACAGGTAGCTAGCCCACCAGAAAAAATAACTCATGTAGAGAGAGATTACAGGAATGTTTCCCTTCTGAGTGGCATCTCTTTAAATAATAATAATAATTAGAAGAAGGCACTTATCCTATTTCTAATGTAAGCTGGACAGAGTAAAATGTTTGAAAGGAGAAAACAGAAGACAATGAATGTTACTTCTTTACTGAAATTTTAGTTTTCAGTGGATGGGTCATTTAGCCAAATAGGTAAATCCAACCATCCAAAATATCTATATGTTTAACACAGTCCCAATGCCAGATTTAACTAAAAACTCTAAACATTCAGATTCTAAATTCATTCACACATGTTATCAGTATAACAGGATAAGGATCCTATAATTATTACACTTGTATTACAGTATTTACAAAACAAAATACACTGCCTAGCATGTGTAAATTGTAGACAAGGAATTTAACGATTTCTCTAAGTCATTAAGCCCAGACCCTTCACATGCAAAGCCCCAATCCATCACCTTACCTTGATTGACATATTATCACCTAACAGGTAACTTCCCAACATTCTGACAAAAATGACAGTTCCAGTACAATGCACCCTGCATATCTGAGTCCTTATATGAGACCATATGCATATACTGTGACTGAGGGCAGTATCTATTAGGACTAAGGAGTCTCAGGGTAGCTGAACAGGGGCGTGTGTTCAGTTTGACCTTGTTTTTAGTAGCATTCATTCCTCTGGGAGTATAGGGCACCTTCATGTGGGCAATCAGTGGAAAGTGAATAAGGAAAACATTACTGTTTTAAGAACTGTTTATAAAAAATTGGTGTGTTTAGATTTCATTTTTATTAAGAGTATGATTTTTAACACAAAGACAAAGGAAAAGGCTGTGTTTTCACTTCACTCTCCCAATTTTAACCAGATCATGTATGTATCCCACCATGTGTCAGAAAAAGAATGGTAAGTTTATGGACAATTTGGCCCCTCTAAATAAACTTGATATGCCATATATACATTAAGAGCTGAACACATCTAACATTAAATCAATCTAAAGGATGGTGTATGGTGTAGACTATGCTCTAGAGACCTCTGATAGTAATTTTACCAGTGAGTGCAATTTCAAGGTGTAATCAGGCAGGTGGGTCAGTGAATACTTCACCACAAAGGTGTGAAATCTGTTTTTTATTATTTCAATACTATCATAACAATCTCATCCATGAATCTCTCACAACAAAAGAAATGCTGACAACGTGCAATCTTTACGCCATCACATCCAAATAACTCATAGAATTCTGAACAAGTATATCTATAACCCTTGCATGTAGGAAGAAATAGACTCCCCAGTTGTCAGTCATTAAAGAGAGCTTGAGAACTTTCTCTATCTCAAGCACTTGTGGTTTTACTGGACTTAATATCTCACCTGTACAATGGCCAGGCACAATAAGTGGTTAGGGGTGAATGAGTGTGTGTGTNACCTTATTAACTGCAATTATAATCTTATTGCAAATGGTTGATGGATAGAACAAATCTTGTACAGGTTGTGATTAATTACATCAGTGCCATGAATAATTAATTGATTACTGCATAGAGACCAGAATGGCATTCTTCAGCCACTAAGTTGAGGAGATGGCTACTATGGATATTGATATAAATTTAGAAATAATGTAAAAAAAAAAAAGAAAAAATTAGGTAGAATGCACAGCAAAGCTGAATGCTAAGTGATGCCTTGGTAGGCAAAAGAGGTTACGACCAAAAGGCTAAATATAAAAACAGATATAAATACAAAGTTCTCCGTAATACTGCAGTTTAATGTAAACTTGAGTTTAAGTGCTGTACATAAGTGCTGTAAAACCTAAAACCCGGTTTCACAGTAAACAAACAACTCCTACTTCTTAATGAATATCTTTTACATATTTCTAAGTTGTTCTTATACAGCAGGTAACTCTTTATTATGAAAACTGATGCTGTAATACATGTGGGAAAGCTTGACTTTTATGTGGCCACTTATCCTGCACTAACACTGATACATGTCCTGCAGTTGTTCAAACATTGATATTACAGGTAGCTAGCCCACCAGAAAAAATAACTCATGTAGAGAGAGATTACAGGAATGTTTCCCTTCTGAGTGGCATCTCTTTAAATAATAATAATAATTAGAAGAAGGCACTTATCCTATTTCTAATGTAAGCTGGACAGAGTAAAATGTTTGAAAGGAGAAAACAGAAGACAATGAATGTTACTTCTTTACTGAAATTTTAGTTTTCAGTGGATGTGTCATTTAGCCAAATAGGTAAATCCAACCATCCAAAATATCTATATGTTTAACACAGTCCCAATGCCAGATTTAACAAAACTCTAAACATTCAGATTCTAAATTCATTCACACATGTTATCAGTATAACAGGATAAGGATCCTATAATTATTACACTTGTATTACAGTATTTACAAAACAAAATACACTGCCTAGCATGTATAAATTGTAGACAAGGTATTTAACGATTTTCCTAAGTCATTAAACCCAGACCCTTCACATGCAAAGTCCCAATCCATCACCTTACCTTGATTGACATATTATCACCTAACAGGTAACTTCCCAACATTCTGACAAAAATGACAGTTCCAGTACAGTGCAGCCTGCATATCTGAGTCCTTATATGAGACCATATATACATATTGGAACTGAGGGCAGTATCTATTAGGACTAAGGAGTCTCAGGGTGGCTGAACAGGGGCGTGTGTTCAGTTTGACCTTGTTTTTAGTAGCATTCATTCCTCTGGGAGTATAGGGCACCTTCATGTGGGCAATCAGTGGAAAGTGAATAAGGAAAACATTACTGTTTTAAGAACTGTTTATAAAAAATTGGTGTGTTTAGATTTCATTTTTATTTAGTGTATGATTTTTAACACAAAGACAAAAGAAGAGACTGTGTTTTCACTTCACTCTCCAAATTTGAACCAGATCATGTATGTATCCCACCATGTGTCAGAAAAAGAATGGTAAGTTTATGGACAATTTGGTCCCTCTAAATAAACTTGATATGCAATATACATTTAGAGCTGAACACATCTAACATTAAATCAGTCTAAAGGATAGTGTATAGTGTAGACTATGCTCTAGAGACCTCTGATAGTAATTTTACCAGTGAGTGCAATTTCAAGGTGTAATCAGGCAGGTGGGTCAGTGAATACTTCACCACAAAGGTGTGAAATCTGTTTTTTATTATTTCAATACTATCATAACAATCTCATCCATGAATCTCTCACAACAAAAGAAATGCTGACAACGTGCAATCTTTACGCCATCACATCCAAATAACTCATAGAATTTTGAACAAGTATATCTATAACTTTTGCATGTAGGAAGAAATAGACTTCCCAGTTGTCAGTCATTAAATAGAGCTTGAGAGCTTTCTCTATCTCAAGCACTTGTGGTTTTACTGGACTTAATATCTCACCTGTACAATGGCCAGGCACAATAAGTGGTTAGGGGTGAATGAGTGTGTGTGTGTGTGGATGTTTACCATGTCAGATAGGTGTTCCATACTGATTGCCCACTGTTCTCGTACTTTCCAAGACACACAAATCACCACCCACTGAGGCAGTTTAAAACAGCAAACCCCAGGTAAACCAGCCCTGCAGTGCACAAGGGCATGACATAACTTAGCAAAGGTATGCCTTTGTGGGGATCAATGTTATGGCACTGCTCATGGCATCTTCTTCTAATACAGGTTAATCAATAACACCTGACCAGCGGAAGAAATTTATTTACCTAAGTTTTGATTGCCCTTCCTAAAATGCAATGCATATGTTAGTATTCAAAACCAACAAGTCTTAGTGCAGGTCATACCAGAATGACTTTCGTACAGTCTTTATAATAAGAGTTTTTTATCACTAGCTAAGACTTTATATTCATATAACAAATTTTTGTTCATTTTATGATCTAAGGTTTGATTATGGATAAGGTAATGGGGCAACAGAGTCACTTCCCACGTAATGGATCGCAGTTCGTGAGCTGCCAATTACTATATACTATCTGCCTCTTCTTTTCATTTTTTTCATTTATCCTTCCTCTTTGGCATTATCAAATTATTATTGTGAGTATAGGAACTGTACTTGGTTACCTAGCATGTAAATATATCCTTTGCAATATTTCACTGTACCTGGTTGTGGCCTTACATTAACTGAGAGTTACCTGACATAATTTGCCCGCATTTTAATATGTAGCACAGAAATAATACCAAATAAGTCATCAGTATTTTTTTAATATCCCAAAAGATGAAGACTCATTTCAGTTGATTTAGATCTATACTAATAATGAAATCATTTTGTTTTCTCATTAAGATCTCATTTGTATCAAAGCAGACTTACTGCTTTAGAATTTAACATGCTCTGTCAGTGTGTATACCACCTGTGTAAGGTTTTTTAGATCCTTTGTCAGGCTCAGTAATCTCCAATAGGTTCTTTTTTATATCCCATCACATTAAAAAAAGATCATGTCTATTGGGTTAGCTTCCCAGCTTGTAAACAGGCTCAGCTATGCCTTAATACAAGTTACTTCCCAGGATCTTTAATTCAAGTCTTATCTTTACCACCTGAACACTGGGTCGACATCTTGACATATGACTGCAAATGTATTCTTTTCTGTCTGACACTAAAGGACATTTACTAGTTAAGATGGTCATTTCATATAAACAACTGATATATACTGTATTGCTCTGGGTATAACATTACAATATCTGTTTTTGTTATTGACAATGCATTGGGGGGAGGGGGGGGGGCTTATGTTGAATGTCAGGCAGTTAAAACTTATCTTTTTGCCTATCTTTCCTGCAGCTTCAGACATACATTCTGTACGTACATGTATTTCTCATTTAGTTTCCATATATCCTAAGCACCTCTATAATGTCTTATATCACTTAATATACTTCCATTTATGGACTTTCATGTAAGGAAAAAAAATCTTGGAAAACCTAAAACCAGCATGATATTTATCAATGAAGCAACAGTGTATTCATATCATAACTCTTGGAAATGCTTCAAAATTGAAATACTTGAGAGAACATTTCACACTGTGCGGTGCCTCTTAAATTTTCTTCCTGTTAAGAGAGATCTTGATGAAATGCTAAGCAGCAAACCCTTGTGCATCATTAAGTCTGATAAAAATACTGACATGAAACCTTGACTGTAAGCACAGATCATATTTGGCATCAGCATATTAAAAGCTTGCAGGAATAAACATGTCAGGAAGGGATCTTTGATGTACTCACTTTAGAATAATTTTGCTGAAGCAAAATCAATTTTTGACTAACCATCTAGAATTCAAGGAAGAAACATTAAATGTCTTTTATTTTTAGTCCCTACTAAGATTTGGCAAGCTAGTTAATGTGAAATCTCCAAGGTGTCTGGATGCAAATTATCAGACACATGTTAGAAAATTCTATAGCCAGAAAAGCATCCAAAGTGCACACCTCCACCTATTCTCATTTTTATTAATTAATTAAATGATCCCCACCAAAATCTAACCAATTATATGTTAGCTTATTTCTGACCTCTACTGAAAATTTTATCAAAATCCATCCATAATTTTTTAAACCTAGGTTGTTTGCCAACAAGGGCAAAAACGTAACCACCTTTGTTGAGGTTATATGGCAAGATGGTCATATTTTGTGAATAGCATTATCATGAATTACTAGAACTTAGCATCACTCAGTCTTGTGACAGTATAGAATCAAGCAGATGCAAAGGATTGCTCAAACCCATGCTATAAGTATATATGTACAAAAGTTTCTCAATGTACATCTCTACACAGTTTAGTCTAACTTAATGCAATGTCATGGCATCTTATCTACGCGGATGTAAAAACAACAACAACAACAAAACAATAAAAGCAAGGAAGAAAAAATGACACAAAGACCACATTAAGGAACTGAGAGGTTTAGTTTCTAATAATACACTTACCTTGGTTATAGAAGAAGTTTCTATAATAGAAAGCACCATGGTCTAAATGTTCGATTATATATCCTCGGTGTGCCATGATTGATGGTTCAGTTTCACCATCAGGTAACTTAGAAACATCCAAAATGGCCATCCCACTACAGGCTGGGGGACGCATCATCATATGGGAGTTAACATTGCGATTGCCTAGCAGCTGCTGGACGCGTCTTTGTGCCGTGCTCTGCGTCAAGCTTATCATGCGCTCTTCCTCCCCACCTAATTCATTGCGAAAGAAGGAGCAGCTAAGCACCAGTTCATTGCTCCGTCCATCCCCATCATCAGAATCATCATTGTCTGATTCTTCAGATTTATCGCCACCATTTTCTTTCTCCTTGTTCTGGCGCTGAGCAGAGGCAGCAGATGCCCCAGTTGTCGTATTGCGTCTTTTGCGTATTGAATTCCTCCTCCTTACCACTTCAACGAAATTAACTCCAACGCTCTGACAGTCATAATGCGTCAAGGCTTTGCGTCGTAAGTATTCCTCTGTACTATACTCAAGCTCTGATGAAGAGTCTGAAGTCTTGCTTACAGTTTCGGCGACATCGGTTTTTGTACCTCTTAACTTTCTAAATAGTCCCGCTCCGTCTCCTGACACAGACTTTGCCCTTGGCTTTCTCTCTTTGGTGACACTTCTGGCTGCAGGGAGTTTCCCTGTAGGACTCTGTGCCCTCTCTGGGGATTTCTGATCCACTGGGACTGAACCATTAGCCACCTTAGAGGAAGATGCTCCCCCAGGGTGCTGTTGCTGTTGTTGCTGTTGAGACAATTGTTTAGTGGGAGTAGTCAAATCCAACTTACCCCTTAGCACCTCATGAATCTGTGGAGGTGCAGGTGCCCTCTGATCAAAATTTTCAGGCCTAAAAGAACTCAACATTTCAAAGAAGCTCTCATTCCCTGCATCAACAATGTCTAGAGAATTTGCACTCCCATAATTCCTTCTCAGTGCACTCTGATGGTGCCCTCCTGTGCGATGGTGGTCTGAATAATCTACCTGGTCTATATCCAGGCTGCTGTTACTTCTATATAAAGTACCACTGAGAGAGGAATTCCCAGACACACTATGATAGCTAATACGGTGAGGACTGCTGTGTTCCTGGTGATGCTGCTGAAGGAGAGGCTTCTGCCTGGTTACCCCTACATTCACCTGGCCAGGAAACGACAATCCTTGGCCATGATAACTAGCCAGGATTTTTTCATTGTATGAATTTCTATGGTCCAACACCCCAGGTCTTATTGCCTTAGCTCTCTGGAATGTGTCTGGGCCAGTGTTATAAGAGTCTTGGATGTGATGCCTATCATCATGAGCTGTACCATTCATCCTGTTATATGAATGTATGGGGTTCTCACCTGTGGAGCTGGCACTGCTTTCGCCAGAGGTGTTGTGGGATCCCACTGAGCGAGGGTAGAAGTCTACCCCTCCCACAATACCACCCCCTCCCCCCTGGTAAGCTCTCTGTCTTATCGAATCCAACACTGGGTCTGGGCGTTTGTTAGAGCCCAGGATATGCTGACTACTTCGTTCAGAAGTATTTCGTGAAAATTGGCTTTCAGTGGCCATGGTTAAAATCAAGTAACACGATTGTACAAGAGTTGTTTTTTTTTCCTTTTTTAATATTCACTAAAAGGGCTTCTCAGCTGTTGCTACCTTCTTGAATTAAAATCTGTATAACAACAAATGGCAGAATAAAAATCCATCCATCTTTCCAACCTTCTCTTTTTCTACATTTTTTTCCCTTTTTTCTGTCTGAACCAAAGGTATCCTTCTAAACTCATGTACTAGTAGTCCATGTATGTAGCATGTTCTCCAATTAGAGCATAACCAAGAAAGCAGGCAAGCCAATCCTCTTCTTCATTTTAGGAAACAGTCTGAAAATATAGAAAGTTACATAATATAGAACAAGACACATGCAGAAGATCTCAGGTATATTACTAAGATTAGTATTTACAATTCATTAAGCTCTTTTCTCCCATTAGTGGACTTTTGAATACAGATACTTGTAAGATCACAGTCACATGTGCAATATCCCAGATTATAGAACCAGATTTATAGCAGGCAGACTCCACCTATCTGTTCTACTGTAGAGAAACTGGAACGAGAATAGAAGCAACTAAACTACAAAATGCATCATCTGTTCACATAGAATCTTGGTATTACAACTGGGAAAATAACGAACAAAGCCCATAATTAACCTTCCGTGCAAATATCATAGGAAGTATAACAGCCAACCAACAGAAGCTATTGAATATTAACTACATTAATAGTATCATTTATGGATGAATTATGAATACACAGCTGCTGAAGATCAAGTTCAAAGATAAAGGCAAGTAAATGATATTGAGGAAAAAAAGGCCAGACTGCTGTATTTTTTAAAATTAGCATTAGACAAAAGCCGCATGCATTGGCAAGAGGGCTTTCCAGCAATGAAAATGAGACTATTAACCCTTGAAGGATCAGTGATGCATTTTCCCCTAAGGATGCATAAAAACAGACTAAGCAATCTCAGTGAACATGCAATGCTGTTTTATGAATATTCCCGACTTTTAAGTGTAATATGAGCCTAAGGTTACAGATGGAGGTCAAAGATGAAACTGGGATGTGCAGACACATAAATGTAATCTTAGCACACAAATGTCTGTTCTTTTTTACACTTCCTTTTTTTTGGGGGGCAAAAAAAGTAATATCTATTTAAAGGAAATGGAAGTGAAAATAAATGGAGGTGATGATTAAAGCACCAAAGAAAATGAGACAAGACATTAGTTTGAGATTTTGAGAACTTTTCTCTCCAAAGGGCAACAACAAACAGGGGCAACAACAAACAAAGACATGCACATATTTGAATAATAAAAAGCCTGCACATACACATGCGTGCAATGGCATGTTTACACACTTGCACGTGCACACACACATACACACACACACACAATCCAATTTCTTTCAGAAGGTAAAGTAGCCACATTGAAGTAAATTCAAGTAATAATAAAAATTTTACATAAACATTTGTTTACAAGTCCAATCAATTTTATCATATATGTATTTATATATAACGTCTCTTATCCTCATAATTTATCCAATCATAACCAGGCCATCTGGCATTTGAAAGTAGAAGGTAAACAAGATAAGCGTGGAGCTCCCCCACCCTTAGTAACATCCCCATCCCATGGCCACCTGGGGTAAGAGACTAGGCTGTATGTCAGACAGATACTTATTATAAGACAGTATAAGCTAACACACTGAAGTCTTGGCAGTTTGTATACAAACACACATAGGGAACAGATGCTCCTGATTATACTCCTGACATTTGGGGAACACCTTGTTCCTTTAATCTAGTTATATTAAGTATGGTTTAGACACCATACTAAAGACTGCTTGTGATCCAGGTTGTTTCTCTAACAAGACTCTTAACAGGTAACGCTTTGCACATGCCTCATCTATTTACCTTTTGATATCATATCATTTTTGAATAACCACATGACATTTCATGATAATCATAAAGAGCAATAACTATGCAGTCTTTTTTTATGCTGCTTAACAGTATTTCATTTTGATATATTCCAATCACTGTGAGTAAATGGACCTCCAGTCTGTCTGCTCAGCATGCCCATCTCAGTCAGCATGTACTTACTGCCAGGAAACTAATACTTTCAGTGGACATACCTGAACTTTCAGAATGTTTCCTTTTCAGACCAATAAAACATTTTAAGATCTTTTTTACACAGAAGTATGAGAGTGTTCAGGATCTCTCTCTCAAGGTCTACATTTGAGAATCATAGTTTAGATACACCACTGCATAAAATGCACCTTATTTTAAATCAATCTCAAATCCACAAATGTTTCAACTCTCCATGGTATTTTCTTTTAACAACCTCCAATACCATAAAGACTCTTCCATTCCCAGAACATCAAAGCAATTCATTTTTCTCCTTCACTCATTTGCAACACTGCACTTGGTTATTTATATCATCAGAAACTTGCTGACTTTTTTAAACTCTTTGTATCATTATTTCCCGTCAAACAATCCTGGAAGCAATCTTTTAAACCACTTAATAGCACTGATACAGACATTATAGTTTTATACTGACAGAAGAATGCAGCATTCATGATAAATGGGAGTTTGAGGTAAACCACTGGAAATACATATAACTGTATTGTCAACTGCCTCTTTTTCACTCTGTTTATCTCAAGGGTTTAGAGTAATCTAAAGATACAATTAATTCATACAACCCTTCAGACAGGTCTTGCCGTACTTGAAAATGATTAAGAAGAAAAAGGATAAAAACGCCACGCACCTTTTTTTATACAATCTCATCAAAATTCTTTTAAATGGCTTATATACTGTATTGCTTCACACTGATCTACTTCTCTGTTGCATGTTTTAAAGCTGACCATCTGGTACTGGTGTTAAAAACATGGGTGTGTTCCTCTCTTCACATCACTCTTGTGGCAACACAACAGACTCCTTATACTAAATCCCCTTGCAAGCAGCCTGGATCATCCAATATGTGCCTACTGTATTGCACATCACGACCAGCCACAGATGTGAGTAACACTGACAGCTTTCATTTTTTAACTTGATTTCCCACAATTGATTATCTTTTAGTATATCTACAATGTATGCGTCTCCTGAGAGGAAGCATTTTCTCCGTGGGAAGGCAGTGGCACACTGCAACAACACACATATTCCGAGCTATGTATCATAAATAATGTGACAGCAAAGAAAAAAAAAATAATCCAGGACAAGCAAGGAGGAAAAGACAAAAGAAAATGTAATAAGTTAGCTTCTTATTATGGTTGTTCATTCAGATTTAAAGTTTGTTTGTTGTTCAAATCCATTCAACAACTAAGTGGATTTTTTATAGTATGTCTACAATTCAAACACAAGTAAGAAGAAAACAAAAATATATTTTTGATCTTAGCATGCCTGGCTGTCAATTTGCCCACCAAAAAAAAAAAAAAAAAGCAAACCTCAAAATTCAATCCTGCCTCAGATTTGTAGCCTAATTCAACTAGAGATGGCCAACCTCTCCGAACTACACCACCTTCCACCTTATCAAATTGTCAGGTTCAATATCCCTGGCAGAAAAGATGATCCTTCTGAAAAGTATAGGACACATATCATATTTCTTCTACCACCTATTCCCTGGAATTGCTTCTGACACAGACAAACAACAATAACATGCAGCTGAGTTATCAGAGCTGGTTCGTTTCAGCAACTCTTCTCTGGTTCCTAAGCAAATTATCAGAAAAGGTAAAATCAATGTTATTCTAAATAGGCATCAACCTGGTCTTAAGTGGCCATGCCCCATTAAAGACACATCATGGACTGAGTCACTTATCTTCTCTAGCTGGGAAAGCTCCATTTCTCAATCGCTCACACTTATATTTACGGACATACATTCACAAATGCTTCAGCTTGCTTATTCAATGACCAATGATGTCCGAAACAGTTTAAAATATCTGCATATGTGCATGCACTTTTATCTACACTTGTGCAACCATTTTTAATAATTACTATGTTTCTTACCTGGCACCACCTTGTATAGTAATTAATGGATAGAAAAACCACATGTTTAATAAATTGACAATAATATAATGCTTATTACACAGCTGGGTATTATACAAAGATTGATCTCTTTTTACTTGTATAAATGTGGAGAAGACTCCACAGAGAAAATTACCTGCTCTATCATCATAATGATGTTCACCTATGAAATGTCCACCTGGACCACAGATTTTAAATTGTACAGAGGCTAGGCTATGTTACCAACTTAATACCCAAGTTAAAAGCTCAAAATACATTCCAAGCTCTGTAGTCACCTTTAATCAATGTCTTTGTTTCATTCTAATGTGATTAATTAAAATCCACCCATCCACATTGTCCCTGAATCGGTGACTATCTTTGATAGGGGAAACTCTTCTTCTGAGCTGTCTCTAGATTTTATCTAACACAGTGGAAATGAAATCTCCAGTCAGCAGGAAATCTTTCCTCTTATATATAATACTACAGCAATGTAAGAAAATGGAGGTCCATAATTTATTGAGTTCATATGCTGACATACACACATAGCTATTGAACTGGAGAACGGTCTATTATGTATAGATCTAGGCTGAACATTTTTCTTTGTAAAACCTAAATTACTGTTCTGATCATTAAATATATATTGCTTTCCAATCTAAAAACTACAGCAGATGTCATGATTAATGCAGATGAAATGACAATTTAGAAGGTTGTAACAAATGTCTTAAAAACGGTCAATATTGACCAGTAAACACTACAGCCACAGGTGGACATAGTGGTCTAGCCATAAAACAAGTCAAGTGGGAATGTAATCATATAGTTTTCTCAATTTTTCGCACCGTTTTTCCCCCAGTATTTAGTGCATATATATGCCCAGGTGTAAATTATTCTTCTTTAACACTGGCACCTAGCCTGGGCTTGTCTAGCTCTGGGAGCTAATGGGAAAACTTTCACACACTGCGCTATGCTATCTCACACTGTGCACCAACAAGAGCTCAGCTGATCTATAGTGTGGGTTGACAATACAACACTATATCATGCAATTTTACAACAATAGATACTCCTACCACACATCTAGATGTAATGCGGTAAAAGTCAATTGACCTAAATAGTAAGCCACATTTATATTACAATCCCCCCTCACCTAACAATCTTGCAGGTAACCTACCTCGGTGACTTTAACCCCTCTCTATCCCTTCACAATCACAAGCCATCTTTAACCATCAGAGTTTTACCCATATGGTCAAATTATAGGTTGTGAATTTCTGCATGAGGGAAGCTGGAAGGATCTGGATAATAATGCACCTATGAACTTCCAACCAGCAAGCCTAGTCTAACCTACCTGGTGCAGTATTTGCATTGGTGTCACCTCTGCTCTGTGCCGTGTGACTGAGGAGACAGTGATCCTCCAGACGCACACAAGTTAACAGTCCCGCATTTGAATGGAACGCCTTTGTTGTGTTATTGTACTGGAGGGGGGAGAGCACACAGGACTGTTGCTGGCCTAGCTCCCCTTTTGCTCCTCTGCTGTGTACTCAACTCTCACCTTATTGAAGCCTTGCCCAGTCTACTGAGGAGCTCTCGCCACAGAAATCGAGCACGCACAAAAGGCGAATATAACGTTGAGTCCAAATCAGCCTCCGTGCAATGCAGACCGTTCACAGCAGGCACAAAAGCCACACAAAACACCAGCGCTGTTGTTTTGAAATACAACACAGACTCTATGAGTGAACTGCTTTGTGTTCCAGTGTTGTTATTTGGAGTGAGAGTGAAAAGAAGCTAATGTTATTGCCTGCCATATAGATTGGACTTCCTTCCCTATAAACACAGGGGCTGCTGAAAGACTTGTAAACTGCCATTCTAAAACATTATAATGTGTAAAATGAATCCCTCCTATTGCCTTATACAGCAAAAGTTAAAAAACCACAACATATATCAACAGTCAACAAGCCTTTAAATGCACTGATTGGCCAAATGACTTATTTTCTTATGAAAATAATGAACCAAATGAAAAAATATACATAAAAAAAATTACTGCTGTGCTTGCTAAAATGTCTCCCTCAATATTTGTTCCCTTGATACAATTGCAATATTTTTCTGTTCTACTGATAAACTAATTGCATGTCTTCAAGATAATTATGATCTTATATGGTATCTTGGTCTGGACTCTGGGCTAATTAAAAAAAAAAACATTATCATTCTTGGTTGCCAATCCTACATGTCAGCTATAAATTTTCAAAAAAGGTTCCCCTTCTTAGAAATAATCTATTCACACAAAGCTCTCAAAGTCATTTCCACAATTATTCCATGATACAAAAGCTTTAGCTTAACAATATCAGAAATAAAAGAAAAAAATGAAAAAATTCTTGATCAAAGACCATTAGTCTACTAATGCTGTATATTCCCATGCTGCTATTTTAAACCACAATACCCCAGGGCCATGCAGTGGAACAAACACATGCACCAATTACAGCCTTCCATCAATAACTTCAAACTATCTCCAGGCAAAAACAGGCCAGTCGAAGATTTTGATCAATGACACTGCTGCAGAAACGTGCTTCTAGCTGTGAAGAAAATACAGACACAGGAGAAGGAAAGAGACGCCAGTGATTGATTTGGAATTATTTTGCAAGTGCCTGGTGGGAAGTAATAGGTCTTCCATGACATCGGTTACAAAGTTAATATTCTTCAAAAGGTTGGGCTGCCCCTAACTAATATCATCTTTATTAACAACTCGTCTCAAATTTTAAAGTAGGATGATTTGTATAATTTCTAAGTAAAAATCACCTTCCTCAGTACCTGCAGAGATGCTGAGCATTTAATTCAAAAGGATTTGGTCTCAGTCAATACAAAAAAAAAAAAACATTTCCAACTGCACTGGATTCTGGAACATCAATGAAAACTTACCTTTAAAAACCAAGTGTAATTCAAAATTAACTTCTGTTCTTGAGAAATGCCGGATAGGATATGTCATGGTAAAAACACAACACCTATGATTAAGACTCAGGAAGTGAAAAGACCTATTAACCATTATAACCCACAGTGTCCATCCTCCTATCACATATGGTCAGCAAACTGACCATATCTAATGGACCTGGTATGTACTGAGTAGATTATGGATAACTCAGGTAGATGATAACCCCCTGTGAACATTCTGACCTCAACACAAGTCCTTTAGTCACAAGGTCACAACAAAATGGCTTATGTCACCTCTCCTGGCTTATGGCCCAGCAGTTCAAATACAAGATCCGTTACCAATATCAATGGTTTGCTAAGTTTAAAGCCAAATACCAACTATTGACAAATACATCAAGGATATTTGAAAACCAAATCAATACATACCACAGGTGCTAAGAAAACTATGGACCTTAATTTGGCTGTTGTCAATATGCTACATAAATATATCACTTTAATATGGAGTATCTGTCTTTTTCAGTAAAGGGTTCTTACCCTTAAAGACACAAACATTTTTGTCTGGCAAATATTTACCATGTACGAAACACCAGGCTTAAACAGTGAATTGGGGTTAGCCAAAAAAGGTCATCCAATATATATTGATTGGTCATCACAATAGTTACAGTCTGGTCTCTAGTTTGTGGTCTGGTAATTTGCCAGATTTTTAATCATCAGGCTGCTCATTTTATAGGACAATGAACCTATACCTTACCATAAACTGATAACACTCTTAATACAGTCTATTGCACTAATAGAAGCTGTGACCAAGGTAAAGGATGGCATATCCAAAAAGGGTTTAACCTTTCTAGCTATGTGTACAAAAATAGTTTAAACAAATAAGTTTGATGTTATTGTTTTTTAATAACATGGGTGTTAAATTTCAAGAGTAACACAAAGAATAAAGGATAAAGTATGAGTCATGCGAACAACCAGCAAAGGTGGCTAATAATACCTTATACAGTATTTAACAGATCACTGAGCACTGAAAACTTCTGATTCTTTTCATGTATGCTTTTCCTTTTTTTTTCCTTTTTTTTTTTTTTTTTTGAGGTTTTAAACCTGGATTCAAAAAATGTTGTAGTTTTAGCTCCCTCAGCAATATTATCCAAAGGAGATAAAATCAAATTGTATCATTTAGTGATAAAAAATGATATGAGAACTTGGATCATTGCCTCTAATTCTTGTTAAACTGAGGAACATGGAATGCTAAAGGAATATGAACCTACTTGAAAACAAACTTATACATACACTTCACAAGACTGTATGAGATGAAGTGTGTAGCATCTGACTTATTTTCTACAGTTACACCACAGAAATATTCAATACAAGTACATACAAAGACTTCAGAATCATTACATATATAAACACAAATCAAATAAGAACCGTGCAATTTTTGGTATAATTCTTAACTCAAGATGACACACATAAATGCGGGTTATCTAGAATACTATTCAACAGTATACAGGCTAGTGCATAAATCACAATGCAAACAAATACTGATAAAACATACATGTACCTGCTGCAAGCCTGTCCTATCAACCTTATAATTAACTCTTATTCTTGTCTTGATGAACTGACCAGCCTACAGGAAACTCCACCCATTATGAACGACTTGGCTTGGTCACCAAGATAAAACCATGGATATATATACAAGAAATGGATATACAAGAAACTCAAATATCACAGTTATCCATAGGACTTTAAGAAAGTGGTCCCAACACTCTAAAACTCTCAGGGTCAGGGTCAGACAGAAATTGAAAGGGTATTAAGATCAAAACCAATTCACTGTGACTTAAATATTTAGTGTCACACAAATGCTGATAAGGCTCTAATATCAAGTTATGAAATTCAGGGTGAAACACATACATTTTCACCTGGATTATGCTGCACAACACCTCTGTACTACATGTGGAATATTCAGTACAAAAGAATATGACTGTGGATGTGCAATTGTAAATCTATGTATTTAACTTGAAGGACATCAAAATATAGCCATGCTTTCAGGTTGTATATAAGTGAACAATCAATTAATATGATTCCGGTTGTATTTCCTTCGACTGCTGGCTTTTATTTCCTTTTAGTGACATATTACAGGATCAGTCCCTTTTTATATCAGCACTAAATGCTGTAGCAATTTTCTGACCTAAACCCTTTGACAATTTACTCTATTTTGAAGGGTTTTATCTTCAAATGGTCATAAATATCCTTCTTAGTATTTGACCTACACTGAGATGTTACTACAAAACTGAACCCAACAGACATTAACTTCCCATGGCCAAGCTCAGCATCTCTCTCTCTCTCATGCTTCAAGTATATCCAAGGAACATGTATATCCAAGGAAATGGGGGATCATGTTGTGCCACTATCTTCTCTATCTTTTGCACTCTCTAAATACATACACCAAAGTCCAGTTCTACAATGTCTCCATATCTATATGTCCTGTCAGTAATGGTCTAAGTAATATGTGTGAAGTGGCAGAAAAGTGGAGGATACAAATGGTATGGGACTGAGGTGCTTTGAATGTTGTTGCTCCAAATAATGACCCCCCCCCCCCCCCACTAGAAATTTCAACCAATACATAATGCTTTTGTACTTACCCATCTAGGTTATGCAACAGCTAAGGAACCAAGATATAATGCACCTTAAGGACTGACAAACATACCTATTTACCTCTTCACGTGTCTTTTTTTGTGATGGAATTCCCCTCTATTCTTAAGATACAAATGTACATCTGTTTTCTTTCTCATCAGCCAGAACACAGCAAGATTACACTGAAACGACATGAGAGAAACACGACATGAGAGAAACACGTGTGCAAAGAGGGTATGGTATCAAGAATTCCACCAGGAATCGTACAAATACCTCAAGGATATAATCTTTGGGCATCTCATTCTTAATAAATTAATAAATATCAACTGCAAAATAGTACACAATGACTGATCATGTTTTTACCTGAAATTTCCTGAACAAATTACTCAGATAAATAAGGGACAGTCAACTTATTGTCAGTTTAAAATATCACCAATTTCAAAACTCAAACTGCCAAACTTCTTGTGGTGGTATAAGTTTCACAAAGAAAATTGAAGATTACGGTGTTTGCTAAATATGTGTGCTGCAGTAAGCGATAAACAGGAATTCTAAAATTACAAATCTGCTAACTGTGCAATTCACCAAGATATCTCAAACAAAAAAGTCAAACCATACAATAATATTATTTTTCATTCAACTTAAAAAAGTGTAATGGAGGTAGTATTTATAATCATTGGAGATTTCATTCTAAAAGCTTCTTTGGTTGGTTACTCCTATGTTAGACATTTTCCCACTGAAATTCTAAATAGATAAATAAATCCCATTAAACTCTCAAGATTTTCATCAGAAAATATCCATCTTGTTTAAATCCAAAATAAGTTGTGACATCAAGGTTAGAGGGTCAGGGAAAAAAACTATCTGGTCTGATAAAGTCAGAGACGTCTTAATATATGTCCCTAGCTTTAGGGGAGACAAAGAAGAGCCAGAATTATCCAGGGGCAATCACAAAGATACATATCAAAATAACCACATACCACACCAGTTCCCATGTATAAGCATTCATCATACTGTCCTTTGGGAGTAAATTTCTATTTTATCATTTTTAAGCTGCACATGCGAAGACAGTAAAAATCATACAAGATGCATTCATATAAGCATGTGCATTACAACATCTGAAAACCCATACATCACATTTTCTATTTATAATTCTGTATTTTTTTTTACCAGAAAGGGATGTTTTTCTTGTGTTATGCCACTTCTGTACTAAAACTTGATATCAAATAAATTGAATGATGTTAAAACATTAAGAAGAGGTCTATAAAACTTTTCACATCTCTCAACAGTGACTAACTATTCTAACATGTATGAATGGCTATGCTAAGTACCGTCTTACACAGATGATGAGTTAGCAATGTCCATAAGTAACTGAAACGTCCATATGAATCACACACGTTTGCAAACTTTATTTGACAAGTTGTACAGCACACCCCTATAGAAAATAAATTCAACACCCCATACAGCACGCTCACTGCTGTACAGAAAATATCTCTTCAAATAACATATGAGTGTTGAACAGGCTAAGGCTGACACTTTCCTTCAACAATGTCACATTCTTTTTCTTTTATAGGCCAAGAAGCATATTGGAAGGTTTTTGTTTCATGAACATTGGAGATCACTTTCAAAATATAAACTCATAAAGCAATAAGTTTTTGGAAGTTTTAAGTTGCAGAGCATTAACAAATCAACAAAAACCTAGCTTCCAATTTAGTAAAAGGGAAATGAAAGATGTGACAGGACTATAAAACAATCAACAGAATGTATAAGTTTCCAAAAGGGTTCTGATAAAAATGAAGAGACTGAAGACTTTATAATCATTTGGTGCTTTTGGGCTCAGCTTGTTGGGCTGAACTAGGCATTATCACATACATCACCAACAACCACAAAATATATCTGCAATCCCTAAAAGTGACACTTCTTAATTTCCTGTTTTTAATATGTGCACTTCCTATTATGTAGAAATCTTGTTATTAAGAAACATCCCAATATCAATAAAACAGGAAAGGATATTGAAATTTGGTACTAAAATAACAATTACACATCCCACTGTCACAGAATCTTCTTATTTAAAACTTTCAATATTCTGACAGTGTATGAGTCGGACATTAAAATATGATTATAAATTAATTCAAATAGCACTGACACTTAACAGACTTGAAGACAGTTCCAAGTTATACTGATATTACACTCACTAGCTTTGGATATGTCGATATGTTTAAATACTTCAAACTTGAAAACAATTTTTTTCCGGATCTCCACTATCGAAAACTAACTAAACACACATCTGAACTTGCAGTTGCACTTGCAACAGTACAGTAAAAAAACAAATGTAATTTGTCATTTTATTTTACAATGTCCTTATTCAATGACTTTAAAAAATTAGTATAAGACAAGAAATCGTCCCCATGGTATAATGCAGTTTTAATATACTAACTAACACACAGTAGTCAGCTGTCATTGCTAAATTGTCATTTGGTTTGGGAACTCGAGATATGATTAGATTTGAAGCAACAACGGCAAGTATTAAAGCAGTTGACGTTTGGAACAAACCAAGTTGTTTAAAGTCGAATTCAAATTAAGGACCTTTCCCATGATAAAACTGAGTTATAATTATCTACTTACCTTTCCTGATTTCTTGTTTGATGACCAGTAAACACGCTTTAGAATGTCGGGTACCGCTTCCAGTTACTCCACAACAAGTTGAAGACAGTCGAAAATAAGTACTGTATGGTCACGTGATATTGTACGTCATACACTTGGAATGTTTATCGTGATTGTGCTAGCGGAGACAAAGAGCAGCTGTGGCATTCCATTCCATCTTTAAAAGTTGGTAAATTATACGCATATCTCGTTCTTAGCTTTAGGAATTAAATCACACCGCAAGAAGGTGGATTTTTTCAAGTATATGATAAATACATTGAGTAAGTATCAAAAGATTTATATTTTTGAAAGACGTTTATCGGGGCAAATGAGCAACGCAGCTCAACTACCAGTATTTGACAACACCCCAAGAATTTATTTCAAATACATAAAGTAAAATTAGATTAGTCAAACTCACCAAGTTTTTCATAGGGAGCACCCCTATCTCATGTTTTAGAAATAAACTATTGTAAGTTTTAAATTGCGTACTATATCTTCTTGGGTCAGATAATAATTAAATTTCCTTCCCTTATAGTCAGAACTGATGGAGACATTTATTGCAGTTTTGAAATGTATTCCACCCCAAAAAGTAGGTTTGGATGTTGGAAATAAAACTTCCTTTTGTTATTTAAGTAGTTACAAAGAATCAAAAGACATTTACTTCAAAATTTGTAGAGAACAGCGTTTTTATCATGTGACCAAAAAAAACAAAAAAAAACAGGGCTTCATAACTTTTTTCTATCATCAATCCAAACAATATGCTACACTCATAAGTAGGACTTGAAACAAATAACAAAAGAATGTAAACCCATTTATTGATTTACATGACTACATGTACAGTAGAAAGTAGATGACTAAAACATTGTTCTTGACTTTGACTAGTTTAGACTGGCATCTTAATGTGAATCCACAAACATGGTTGACTTTTCAGCAGTTATTGTGATTACTCAGTACGTCTTTCATAGTTTCTTACCAACTATTTAGTTCACAATTTTGTTCTGATAATTACATTTTATTTAATACCAGTGTTGTACAGATATTTCAACACTAGTGTATATTATACAAGATTTACATGTACATCATGCCAAGCATTTAACAAATGTAAATGTTTCATTTTTTACATAGTATTACGTATTGTTCATGTACATTATATGTTGTATGAAGTTACAACAGTGACTCTAAAAGGGTGCTTTTCTATTTCACTGGTTACATATTCCCACAAACAAGTCTCTCACTACTGAAGTATACTGCACTTCTATTTTTTCTTCTTGCTTTAATCACAGTCTTAAATAATGGTTAGTAATAATAGTATTAACAAACAAACATGTATGCAAATTGTTTCAATCCATCATCTTAATACACAGTAAATCTTATTTGTGTGATCCAGATAGAAAACTCTCTCATCAAAATGGTTTTAACTCAAATATCAACAACTTTCACACACTTTCAGAAGGACTTTCAAAGATTTATTTCTCCAGTAGAGGCTGCTGCAAGTACCAGGTGGTCAAGATAAGACACAGACACCATGTCCCTGCTGTCTGTCATATTTTTGTGTAGAGTCATCTTTGGCACTTGCTTTCGCCTCAAGCAGTTCAAATATTGGTTTTGGCAAAGAGGTCCATTCACAATACAACTGTGCCCTGTATTTGAATGTGGCATCAAGTGAAAGTCTGAATAAAACAAATAATATGCCAAATTAATGGTAACTGTTACACGTTATGTAAACTGAAGTTATAAGATTAATACTTGCTATGCAATATGTGACGGCAAGATTTTTTATTTGAAAACGGGGAGTGTACATACATCCTTATGATTGCATTGAACCTAAGAAATTCTTACCTAAAAAGGGACTTAGGTGTGAGCCTGAATACCAGCAAGCTATTTGTTAACAACTGAAAAATGTGTATCTTCAATTAAAAATGTAATGTACATATGTTGTAGAGAAATGTAAGAACAAAATACACACATTAACAATACAGTAGACTCAGTAGAGGCTATTCTTTAAATAATTTTGTAAAAGTGGTATATATACTTGAGAATTTGCATGGGAATGGTTATGATGCAGATTTTCTTTACTGTCTCAATATCTCTCTCTGTGTGACAAACTATTTGCAAATGTTTTCACGTTTCCAGTTATCAACTGTCTATGCTCTTTAATTAACAATTTAAAAGAAAATAAGACAAAATTACTAGCAATGCCCTACTTCTAAATTATCTGACTTGTGAACATATAAAAAATCCAAGCATACTTACACTAGGTTCATCATCACTCAGAATATTGTTACAGCATCCTCCAAAAATCAGGACATCGTTCTGATTTGTAACACATGTTGAATGCCATAAACGTCTTTCTTTTTTTGTAAAATTTAGCTGCTGCCACATTAGTTTGTCCACATTTAGTACCCATCCATCACCTAGAAATAATGATTTTGAGAGAGAAAATCATAGTTTAGTTTTGCTATATTTGGTTTATAAATATGTTTCTATAATTGTTTCAAAGAGGGAAATTTTGCTTTAGGAAGCACCAAGTCTGGAAATTTTTCCTGCATTACAGAGATGGATAGAGAATGGTATGTTTCCAAATGCCCCCCCCCCCCCCAAAAAAAAGAAAAAAAAAATGGAGACAAAATACAATCTAATTTCAAGGTTTCACGG
>NW_019775617.1:13184-29501 GCF_001039355.2 Lingula anatina | reverse complement strand
CCCCCCCCCCCCCAAAAAAAAAAAAAAAAAAAAATGGAGACAAAATACAATCTAATTTCAAGGTTTCACGGTGGTCATTCTGAGGATGCATAGGAATGATTTTGGTTAAAACAATAAAATACTTCATTTCCACTATCAAATTCCTCTAGGATCATTTGGTTTTGCATCTTAACAAATAACATAGCCACTTAACATTTTTGATAAAGTGAACTAAATCTGCATTATCAAGTAAGGTAAGTCACTGTGGCCACACCCATATTAAACGGAAAATAAAAATAAAACAATACTTACATAAGGTATCATTATCCTGGGTGAATCCACCATACAGGAATATTTCAGTACTGGAAACAGCACTAAAAGTGTGCCAGGATCTCCCAACTGGAATACTACCACCAGTATGGAGGCTGAAATTAGAGAGGATACAAACTTATAAGCTTATCAAAAGATGCTGATCATGTCTTAATTGAAATCCACGAATCAGATGCTAGACAGAAATTCATTGACTTTTTAATGTTATGAGAAAGTACAGTGACGGGTGACAAATAGTAATTAAACTTGTATATATAAGATATTGTTTAAATAAATCGTTCAAGTTAGGCAAAGTAGCTATTGATTTAAGTATGTTTTTTTATAATAGTACTACTTTATTCTAATTAAGCATGGCCTTCCCATAAAAAAAGCTAGGCAAAAACAAAGTTTGAGATCACAACTCTGTACCTTCCTGACCAAGTCATTGTGTCTAAATTAAGGCAATGCAAATCATTCAGTCTCTGACTACAGTGCCTTCCTCCAAACAAATACACTTTGTTCCCCACTCTTGTAGCAGCGTGAGCTGCTCTTGGTGATGGCACTGGACCCTGTGTTAATAAGAAAACGTCTGATACAAAATTATCTCTGAATCAAAAATAAGAAATAAGAGAGACTTTCAAGCCATACCAAATGTGATGTTTAATACAAAGTGACACACACTATTCACAAAACACAAAAACATCACAATTTCTCTTAATTACCTGACGTTTATTTTAAATTAGCATTAGTCAGACAAGAAAGTATGAGCCTGAACAAAGAAGGCGAGGTATAAGTAGTCATGTTCTAACTAGAAAAGCACTCCGAGAGCACAGACCTCTGCCAAGGCAGCGATTCGTGATTATTATTGATTATTGATCAATTATTGATCCGGATCACCACCAAAAATTAATCATCTCTTCCTTGGCCTACTTCTGACAGTTCATGAAAATTTCATCAAAATCTGTCCATAACTTTTTGAGTTATGCTGGTGACAAACAAACAGACAGGCAAACAGGGGTGAAAACAACCTCCTTGGCGGAGGTAATAATAAGACCATTTTTAAGTTATGGTTTGAAATGTATATATTTTTAAATGTTAGATATTATATGTAATACTGTATATAACATTTGTAAAAAAAAAAAAAAAAAAAAAAAAACAGAGAAATGAATGGAATTTTGATCTAATAAGTACTTTCCTACCATGAAAACAAAGTGGCTTGATACTTACACTACATTTAGGATTTGACCACATTCGTGTTTTCAGGTCGAAAACCAGTAGTTGGTTGTTCCAACCTCTGTAGGAAGACTGAAAGGGTTAAGTTTCTGTTATTGACTTGAATCATAACATAACATAAGAAAGTCATATCCAAACAATAAAATTACATGTTAGAAATTTTTATCAATCTATTTGATTTCCTCACTTTGACATCTTGAAGGAAAACATCCAACCAGAGGACACTTAATAAATGAAATAAGAATGCTGATGGAGATGTGGCAAAAATTTGATAAGTCAAAGCTGGTGCTTGATGTACAAAATAGGTACAAAATACTAGGAGGTACACTAACTACAGTGCATATTCCATAACTTAAGTTGCATATAAACCTACTTGATTTAACTCCCATATTCTATAATTCTATATTCAACTTGCATAAAAAGCTTTTATACATAAGTATTCCAATGTATTTACTGAGGATTCATCTGGAATCCAGATTCCATGTTCCTTTAGATAACCTTCTAGAGGAGGACCAAAGCCACCAAACACATACAAGCTGAAAAGTTGAGGGTAAACAATTTCTTAAAACCAATATTGTAAAAGAGAGGTATTGTCAGAGTTTAAAAATAAGTAAAAAAATTATTATTATATAAAAATGATGAACAGCAAAAGGATCATACTGGCAATTAAAATACATTTATAATCAAAAAGTTAAAAATTAGCCTTAAATACCAAATTAATAAAACATATACAATAATAAGTGAATTACTGTGTTGCATGTGTATTCACATTTTTCGAACCTTAGGATAATATTTGAACAAGACTAAACTCTTATTTTTTCCTAAAAAAATAATTCCATGTCACTCATGGCTAAAATGTTTCAAGATGCAAGATGAACATGGGCAAACATCCATTTAAAACATTAATAATAATAATAATAATAGTCTATCAAAATCCTGCTGTTAACATTATTTGTTGTTAGTGACCCAATGGTGTAATGGATGATGATGATGATGAATAAAAATACCTGTTTCCATACTCCCACATAGATAATTTATCTCTTGGGCTTGGCTTTAAACTGTATGAATGGACATACTCCCAGCAAAATTCCTGAAGATTAAGTCTATACAGTTCATTTGTGTTTCCAGCATAACAGTGGCCACCAAACAAGTATACTGCATCTCCTTTTAACACAGCTGATGCTCCAGATGTACCTGGCGGGCAGTTAATTGAAGTGTCTTCTTCTGGTTCTAGGATTCTCAATTGCCTAAATGAAATAAATCTTTTAAATCGAGTTTCTATTTCCATAAGATAAATACAGTATAAAATAATGGAGAAAGCACCACCAAATGCTACATGTAACTGACTTGCAGGACTGAGTCGTCAACTCTGATGGGTACTTCTTACCCTTTGCCAGGGCCACAGACTGATTTTTCACTAGATATTCACAAATAATGTCTCTGTCTAAATATGGTCAGTCTTATGACTGTGACCCTGTGCTGAAATCTCTAGGTTGATTACATGGCTGGTATTTTTTTTTGCATAACTACTCAGGAATTGCTTCCATCTGCCCAAATGTTACAGTGTGGAAAATGTGCCTATAATATCTGCCAGCCTGGTAGAGGGTAGTACTACTAAACTGTGATAATTTTGCCACATCATTTACAATTTCAAGGCCATATTACATCATGTTAAAGGGATAATAACTCTTTGTTTTGGCCAAAAAATGAATTTTCCTGGAGTAAACAACAATTTCCCCATACTTACCAATGGTTAATGAGTCCATTTTTACATTCAAAGTTAGTCCCTGGTTTTTTTCTAAAAAGTTTGGTTTTTTGTTAAAATCTCTTAAGAGATTATAACAGAGTATAACCATCAATGGAGATCATGTGGTCTGAAGACAAGCTCAGATATCAGAATAATAGCTATAACAGCTGTTTTTGTCGTAAAACAGATTATATTATATTTCTGTGAGTTATTCACAACGTTTTTATTGTGAAATATAGACCTCATACGAAGAGTTATTATCCCTTTAAGGGTCTACTTCATATAAAATATGTTGTCATACACTGGGAACAATATTACACAGTCACACATGCCGTTTTGGTTTTAGTCAAGTTCTTTTCAAATTAACATTAATATGTGTATCTATTGGTGAAAAACAATTCTTTTCAAGACAAACAAAAATATCTAAACAGCATATATAAAGAAAATTACCATAAGCCTAGCAATCAACAAATAAAAATACTGGCTATAACGAATAAGCATAAAATTCTTTTTATTTATAACCTCAATCACCACTCTGACTCACCAGCTATCCAAGTAAGAATCATATATCCACAGTTCATCTGGTGATAAGTATCTTTCCGTGAGTTCATTCTGAAACGAGACATGTGACATGAGAAGAGGTTATGGGTTTGCATATGTGGGGTGTCATGCTCAAAATAGTGAAATTTTACTCGTAGGTTTATCACTTCACTTAAATTTGTGCCTAATTTTAAACCAATGAATTGAATATCATATATTATATGAACTGAAAGTCTACTTCAGGGCAAGTCGTAAATAATAATTTCTTATTTACTTAAATAAGACCAAAATTTGATATATTTGGGGATAAACAAAGAAGGTTTTGAGAACGTTTTAAAAGTTTTATTAACTCTTCAATTTCAAGTCAAGGTGACAGTGACAGCAGCACTGGCATGTGTTAAAGTAAAGTTAACAGTGTGTTCAAATTTGATGTGTTTGCACTATTCTTGTATCGTCTAGTTCATATAATAAATATATATGATATAACCTACTTGGTAGCCACCCCAAACGAACATGTAGTGATCATATGCAATTGCTACATGGCCTGTTCTTGGCGTTGGTGCTCTTGACGAAACGATTCCTCCGGACATCTTGCTAAACCACGTAGTTCTGCCCCCTAGCGTGCAAAATCATGAGCCAACGACCTTGACATCGTTGAAAGGAAAACAGGTGCGCTTGTACTGCCTTAAGAAACAGTCTCGAAAGTAACTTCATTTTTGTTTGTATTGATGAGACCAGGTAAGTAGATCGAACTCAGGTGTACAAGAAAAGTTTTGAAGTTGATGATTGCGTGAACCTTATACTCAAATGATTGAGAAATTTTGAGCAGCCTGATGCAGGATCCCGTCTTTCTCGACTCAGTCACGGATCTGAACAAGTTTTGGCCATATTGATTAGTTGTAGCTTATATTATATGAATCTTTGTTAGATTAAAAATCTGCATGTTTATGAAGGTTATTAGACATCTAGAAGAGATTGTTTATGTACAATTTTTAAAATCCATTTCTGAAATTTTGGAATAACAATTACAAAGCATTTGGGGACAATGTTTGCTAATTTATGACAAACATCTCAAAAACATCGGCTAGCTGTTCACAGATACTTGGGTGAACCATCAATGTTTGGGCATACGGAACCCGCTGAAATCTTCATGGGCTTGGCACAGTAGTCGTAGCACAATGTCTTTTGGCTGACATTGTAAGTCTAAGGCATACTGGTAGTGTTTCAGCATAAATGAATGATGAGGTGTTTAGGGCTGTAAAATTTGTCCTGTGTTGACTATCCTTACTTTTATCATTAAGGCAGAATATCCTGCAGGTGTAAGACCTTTCAGGGGCGGATCCAGAGATATTTTCTGACAGTCTTCCAAATTATCTTTGTTGATTCACCCTCTAATTCTGACCGTCTTCCAACATGAAAAATTGGATACCTGTCAATGTAAACTTGAAAATCTGACCGTCTTCCGGAAGACCCAGAAGACGGCCTAAATCCGCCCCTGCCTTTCCATATGTATAATAACACATTTTGGTATTGGTGAGATGAGCAGAATTATGATTAAGATTTTATTCTTTTAACAGCAACATGTATGGAAGACTAGTTAAGCAATGAAAATTGGGTCATTTAGTTACCCTTGAGGCATGATATTGATGCCAAAAGTTACTGATAAAGCATCTTCAGTTACCATTTTAATGACAAATGAAACTTTGTTCAATATATTATTGAAAGAGACATCAAATTATTATTTGAAGTTTAATACAAATTTTAAGAAAATGCAATGGGTTTATATTGGTGAACCCTTTTGTTGTCAACTGTTTGCTTAATTTCTATATTGAAATGTTGGTGATTATGAGCAAAGTATAGAATACAAAATATTTACAAAGGAAAATACCCATCTTTGTTTGAAATTTATATATCTGCTTTGAAGACAATTAACTCTAAATTTTGCACTTTGATATTTTGTTTTTGATAGATTTTGATTAAAAAAATCTTCAATAATATGTTAGATTTACTGGATTGGATATTATTAACATTGTGTTTTAGGAGAAAGTAATTGTTAAAAAGGTATTTAACGACATTGTTTAAGCAGGCAGTTGGGTGTTTAAAATTAATTACTGTAACAGTCATTGAGTAGCACTTCTTTTATTTGTGTTTATAACTTTTTCAATCAGATGTGCAAGTGGCTATTTACTGAAGTTTAAACAGGAAAGGTGATTATTAGTCTAACGCATAGCCACTAAGGTTATTAAGGATTTATTGACATACACGTATGTATGATGATGCAACGTAGTGTAACGTTTTGAAGTGGTGGCGTAAAAGTAGGTAAATACAATAATAAATACAATACACCACCTAGGAAAATGATAAATTAATACTATATCAAAATATACCTGTGTAAATAACTAATAAACTTACTTTAAGTTAAAGTTTAAGATACAATAATCTGCATTGCACATACAGAATTTCTTTATGACTATGTAAATACTCACACAATATTAGCCCAACCCATGCTTTCTGGCTAGTGCTGAACTGACAGACACTGCTGTAAACTAAAATAATGAGGCAATACATAATAAGTAAAAAAATACAAAGAGTGGCTTCTAAAGTGATAAATTCTAATTTAAAGGGTAATAACTCAAACTTACAAATTCTTTTATTGCACAATAATGAAATTATAACTAATTGCCTCTTGCCCCCATCCTTGAGATACCAGCTGTCTCTGACGTCTACAGTGGACTTACGAAACTTGCAACATATATGGGAAATTATCATGAATAGTGTTCAAAACATTGGCCAACGTGAAGCTTAGACCCCTTTCCCATACCTAGATCAATCTAGCAGGAACGACCCATCTCCGAAGGGTTTCTCGCTAAATTACATTCAGCTTAAGCGTCTTGGATGTCTGTCATTCCTACTGAAGCTGTTAGGGGTAATTAACTATCGTTTAGCAGATTCAGTAGGCATGCCAGACATTTAAGCTGCTGAATCTGAATGCAATTTAGCGAGAATCCCCTTGGAGATGGGTTGATCCTGCTAGATTGATCTAGGTATGGGAATGGGGTCTTAGCTTGCTTCATACTCATCACATGAAATAAGAAACTAATCATGTAGAGATACAAGAATGACATCACGTGCAATACACAAAATGAAAATTAATCATAAATGCAATTATAAATGCATCACGTGCAATACACAAAATGAAAATTAATCATAAATGCATTGCCCTTAAGGCAATAAAAATTTACAAAGAAATGTAATTTTACTTAAAGTGATATTTTCTCATTTCTTATCTGAAATCAAACTGTAAAAGAAAAAAAAAATGCACCCTAGATTATTTGCCTTTTAATCTTGTCTTAACTTCCATTTTAGAGTAATTTTTGTTGCTATACTATTTCTTATTTTTATGATAAACAAAGAAACGTGTTTAACTGCTTTTACTGCATCTTTTCAGAAAACAAAACTAGCGTGAATGAGCTTTGCTGATTGGTAGATCTTTTCCATTAGGTGAAACAAAAGTAAGTATGGCAAGGAATAATAATGTGAAGTCAGTATAAGGTAAATTAATGGTGCAATAAAGTGGCATCATTGTATGAAATATTTTGAAATACATATTGTCCTTCCTAGACAGCGTGAATATCATAGTAGTAAATGCTTTGCCCTGTGGGAATGTTTGTTTGCTTTGTTTTTCCATTCGGTGTTTAACAGTGAATACATGTGACTATTGATCAAGGAAGTTGAATGTCATCTTTGTGAAAAAAAGGGTTATGAAAACAAGGAAATTCAAGAAAATCTATTTCTTTTTGAGAAAGGAAATTAGTCAGCATCATGAGATTTTTTTTTATTGCTATACCACAGGGTACATACTAGCTGGATTTTTCCAATTCTGCAGGGGATTCCTGCTAAAGTGCAATTGGTGGAATCAGTTTAATCAGCACACATTATTTAATTACCCCCTAGCCGCTGGAGGAGCTTTTTGAGAAAAGAAATTAGTCAGAATCATGAGACCCTTTCTTTTTTTTTTGCTATATCATGGGCACATTCATATTCACACATCTTACTAGCTGGATTGGTCCAACTCTGCAGGGGATTCTTGTTAAAGTGCAGTCAAATATAAATCAGCACACAATATTTAATTACCTCCAAGCTGCTGGAGGAGACAATGCATGTCAGACAATTAAGCTGATTCCACTGATTGCACTTTGATGAGAATCCCAGGCCAATTTGGGCAGACACTGCACTAAAATGTGTGAATCTGAATGTGGTCAAAGATACAAGAGATGTTAGTCATGCTAAAATCACTGACATTTTGCCAGGATGTGTTAATATTTAAGGTTGCTGTCTGTGTCACTTTGTAAATAATTAATAGAATATCTAACTGTTGAACCAAGTAAGGGGTACTTAATGTACAAATAGTTTATTGTTATTATTTACTGCATTTTACATATTTTGATTATATTGATTTCTTTGGTTTCTCTGTAAAAAAAGTATTTTCCCCGTTATCTTAGATTCTATGGAATCACTGCACATTTTGGAAAATTTCATTTCAGATGATGATTTCTCCCAGTCATCGTAAGAAAGCAATTTTAAGGCAAGAAGTGTGTCTGTGGTTACTGCTAACTGCAGCTTTTGTAGCAGATGTAATAACGGCAACCATCATAATCAATGAAGTCAATATTGACAACCCAGGCACTGACATAAATGAATTTGTAGAACTTTACAACACCAATTTAACGAGTTCTGTGATGCTGACCAACTATGTGCTTGTTTTTTATGATGGGTCTAGTGGTGCAGCATATCAGGTCATTCCACTTGGAGGTCATCTGATACTATCTGGTGGATATTTTGTGGTTGGTTCAAGCTCATTGAAACCAGGTTTGAATTTGTCCAAGACTGAGCATAACATTCAGAATGGTATTGATGGTATTGCCTTGTATCTTACATTGGATGGTGACACTTCTTACCAACCAGGCATGAAGGTGACTGACAGAGGGCTTGTGGATGCTATCGTTTATGACACCAGTGAAGCAAATGTGACCACCCCATTGACTGCCCTAGCCCCAGGTCAAAGTGTAGTGCAAGAAACCTGGTATGCATACCCTGGGGATGAATCCTTGAGCAAATGCGGAGAACAACGTAACCAGCCTCTGTTTTGGCAAGCTTTTAAGCTAACCACCCCGACCCCAGGGAGAGAGAATGACTGTGTTGGTCCAACCTCACCCCCGTCCACTGTGGCTGCTCCCCCTGAAGTACTCAAGGGAGATGTTGTGATCAGCGAATTTAATGCCGACAATCCCATGACAGACAATGCAGAGTTCATCGAACTTTATCACAAAAATGGAACCATGGAAAATTTGACCGGATATGTTATTGCTTTGTACAGCCACGATCTTACTGCCTATTTTGTACTTGATTTGTCAAATTATTCTACTAATGCCCAAGGGTATTTTGTCATGGGGAGAGGTGTGCCCAATCTGGACTTTGAACTACCAACTGGTGTTGTTATACAGAACGGTCAAGATGCCATTGCCCTGTATAAAGGAAATCCAAGTGACTACACCCAACGAATGCAAGTCAGCATAGTGGGTCTCATACAGGCAGTAGTGTATGAAAATGAAAAATCCACTGATGTGGGGTTGGCCGCTGCCCTTGGAGTGCAGACCATTCATTTTGAAGATGAAAACTTTATGGCCCAGGATGAGTCTGTGAGTCTTTGCAATTTAAGCCATTTCAAATTAACCGTTCCGACTCCAGGGAAGAAGAACAACTGCAGTTATGTCCCTCCAACAGAGTTGCCTACTAGTACCCTAGCACCTACCAGTTCTGTCTCTCCAGTGGCACCCTCTTTGATCGTGATTAATGAGCTCAATGCAGATAACCCTAGCACAGAGAACCAAGAATACTTAGAGCTGTTTGATGGAGGCATAGGAGAAACTCCACTTTCAGGTTACCAAGTAGTTCTCTATGATAGTAGTGGCTTGTCATATAAAGTATGGAACTTGACTGGAAACATGACTAACGAGGCTGGCTACTTTGTGATCGGTGGTACAGGTGTGAGTCCAAGGCCTGATATTGTCTTTGGTGGAACACATGTTATAAGAAACAGTGGTGGTGCTGTTGCATTATATGGCCCAGGGACGGCCAAGATTGATTTAAGAATGAACATAACTAGCCTAGGGCTCGTTGATGTTTTGGTATACACCATCAGGAACCCAACTGATGTAACACCTACACTGCAGCTTCTGAGAGAGGGCCAAAAAGCATTTGTTGAAAATGCCACTCACATGTCTGGTGAGGAGACGGTCAGTCGTTGTTACGGCATGATGACCCGCATGACCACCCCATACCGGTTGACCACAGCAACGCCTGGGCAAGAAAACAAATGTCCTCTGCCAACATCTGTTGTGATTAATGAAATTAATGCTGATCAACCTGGGGTAGACACCAGTGATTTTGTGGAATTATTCGATGGGGGTAAAGGAAACACTCGTTTGGATGGACTCTCCCTTGTGCTCTTCAATGGACGTTCTGATACAGCTTACAAGGCCATTGATTTGTCAGGGTACACAACCGACACAGATGGGTATTTTGTGATAGGGAACCAAACAACTAATGCTGCGTTGGTACAGCCAAGTGATTTTTTACAGAATGGTCCAGATGCTGTAGCACTTTACCTGTCCCCAGCATCTAGATATGGTTCTGGTGCAGCTGCCACTGCAAATAATCTTGTGGATGCCATTGTGTATGGCACTTCAGCAAATAATGTAGATCCAGAACTTATCAGGATTTTAGTTAAAGGTAAATTAAAGAATAATGTCTGAGCTCTCTCTCTCTCTCTCTCTCTCTCTCTCTCTCTCTCTCTCTCTCTCTCTCTCTCATGAATTAAAATTTCATACTAAGGTTTTTACAATGGTGAAACTGATAAGTAAAGGAAGTTAATTCCATTTAAATGAATTATTTAAACATAAAATTTGAAGTTTTTAGACATACTTGTTTCTAGATAGCTGTTAGCAATTCTGCTTGGATCCAGAGCATGCAATATTGCTCTCTTTGTATGCATTCCTTTCCTCAAATATTATTTAATATTATCTCACCAGAGCCAAAACATTGTGATTGTTTCCAATTCTTATTCCAGGAGATGGTCAGGTGCTAGATAGAGTTCCCAAGTCACTGAGTCTTACTGATGTGTCTGTGTCTCGATGCAGTTGTTGTAGTCAGCGTAATGTCTCAGTGTGGGGAGTAGCAAAACCCACACCAGGCCGTAGCAATGATGCTTGCATCAGAACCAATGAAACGGTGGTGGACACACTAGTACATCTGCAGAATGGAGTAAGTGTTGTCCTTCTGTTTGATTTTGGATGAACTCGACACGCTGAAGTACTTTAAATTTATTGAAAGAAAGATATTTTTTTATAAATGAGGACAAAAAAACTGAATTAATGGAAAATACACTGGTGGTTTTGATTTTTCTTTACTTAAGATTTGTGTTCTTAAGATCTGTATTCTTATATTTTCAAGTTACTGTTTGCATTTATTTTGAGATGACTGGTTCTTAGACTGTATTATCTTACACCTTTTCTTGCACATATTAGTTTGTGAATAATTTGTGAATAAACACATGATATTGTTTAACAGATTGAATAAAGCAAATATGATGCTGATTATTCTGGATCTGCATTTTAGATTAGAATCAATGAGCTGAAGGCAGGTCAGTCCAATGATGATGGTAATATGTTGTTTATAGAGCTGTATGATGGTGGCATTGGCAACATCCAATTGAAGGGATTGCTGTTAATCTTGTACACTGCTGACAATATGTAAGACCATATAGTATTTATGTATAATTTTTACCTTGTATTATACATCTCTATTTGTCTAAATCTGCTTTATTTAAAAAAATTAACTATTTCATTCTGCAACTTTTAGCTCCCTGTTCTTTTGGCCTTAACAGACTTTTAAAATAGAAGTCTGAGGCCTCAGATAAAGGCACTGTTCACATGAAAAATCCAAACTCTAAAAATCCAAAAAATCCATTGGCGGTATCTAGTGATCACGGTCTGTGCCCTGAATACCCCGCAGTGCGAGCGAGTCGTTTCCAAAGCTGTAATTAATTCTTGGCTGCATTCGGAGGAGATTCTGATGCCTGGATGCATGTGCAGTTTTATCTCTAAACTGTGGATTTCATCAGTTTGCACTCATATCTGTCGTGTGTATATGGACCTCATCTTCTTCGTCTTGTTGTTGCACAAAAGGGCACAGACCGTGATCACTAGATACCGCCAATGGATTTTTGGATTTTTAGAATTTTTAGATTTTTCATGTGAACGCTGCCAAATACTAGTACTAGGCCCAACCAAAATTAAATAGTTCCAGTATGAAATCTGTATATAAGAACATTTAATTTTAAATGTTTTTACATTTTAATACTTTATCATTATGAATATTTTGATAAGGTAGTTTCATAATAATTTACTTCAGATCCTACAGTGTGTTTGATTTGGGCACTTATTCTACTAACAGAGATGGATATTTTGTAATTGGCTCCAATGCTGATTTTACAAATGTCACTGGCAGTTGGCTGCAAAGAGGTCCTAATGCAGTGGCCCTAAGTCGTGGAAGTAAAGAACAATTCACTCAGGTACAGTGCAGTAATATGCATTATCCATCTACAACCAGTATTTAATAATTCATCAGTCACTGACAAAGGGTATAACTCTATGCAATCATGTTTTACCCCTTATTCTCTCTCTCTCTCTTTCTCTCTCAACAAAATTATGAAAATGACTTTTTTGGAGAGCTTGAAATGATACACTGATACATGCCTATGTATTTGTTGACTTCTTTTTAAAGGTGTCTAGGTCTGGGCTAATTGATGCTGTAGTTTACACCAAGAACAGTGAGGAAGTTACACAGGCTGTTTCTCTAATTGATGTTCTCACTCCTGGACAGCAGGCTATCGTTGTTGACTGGGGAACTTCTTCAGGTATCCTGACTTCTACATTTATTTTTATGTAAAGACAGAAAAAATGTTTGAAATATGTAATGATATGATCAGAATATCAGTAGGTGAGAGGAATGCATGCAAGAGTAAGCAAGATTTGTGTTGAGGGAGTGAATTTTAGTATGTAATGAAAGATTTTAGAATGCGTAGATGTTGGTCAGCTCCCTTTTAATCTTTTAATTAGTTCTAGATAATTGTTGTTTTAGTTTCCTTTTTAGTATAATGTAAGGTGTGATTTTAATTTTTCATAAAATAGATAATAAAAGTCTAGTCAGATGCTACACCAATGAAGCAAGAATGTTGACTGCATTCAGCACCTCCACTGCTGCTTCTCCTGGTAAACCTAACATATGTCCATCTCCAACAGTGGTCATAAATGAAGTGGACATTGACCAAAATGGATATGACAAAAGAGAGTTCATTGAACTCAGTACAATGGGAAGGCCCAATTTCCCCCTCAGTAACATTGTGCTGGTATTGTACAGTGCGACCACCATGAGGGCATATAGAGCGTTTAAATTGGATCAGGTTTATAGTGATGGCAATGGTCTTTTTCTGATTGGTTCATCAAACATAATGCCACCCCCTGATATTCCTGTTAATGGTGGAGGAACAGGATTCTTAAGGGTAAGATATAATTTGTGATTTCAGATTGTTCTCTCCTCTGTGAGTCATGTACAACTTTGTTGTTGAATTTTAGATTTTGCTTGGTACAAACAATTCATAGGAATCTGTCACACTGTGCACCTACGCAACAGATGTAATTAAAATGTAATTAAACTTTTTAAAAATCAATCACAACAGTATGTATATGTTCATTTCCAAAGATCAATCCATTTCAATTACCCATTAAATAAATATAAAATTTCAGAATGTGCAAGGAGCAGTGGCTTTGTACTATAAAAGAGATCTGTATGATTTTGTAAATGGAACACAAGTGAGCAGTGAAGGTTTGATGGATGCTATTGTGTATGGCAGAGGAGCTTTAAATGCCAACATACAACAACTACTAAATACACTGACTCCTGGGAGAAGCATGGTGAGAAATCTTTTTTTTTAATGGGGCTAGAGCTTGTTAACATAACTGTATTCTGTTCATATACTCTCTTGAGACTTATTGGTAAACAAAAGCAATTTGTAAGATTTTTTCAAAAAAAGATTCTTACTTAATTTGCTGAAATCAACATTTTAAAAATGAAGATAATTTAATTCCTTTGCCCTAATATATTTTTTAAATGAAATTAACTTTGTTTATGTTGACTTTGTGGATTGTTCTGTAATCTTTCTGTTTGACATGTATAATATTAACTGTACTTTGTATTTGTAAAGGGAAAAAAAACATTTATGTTTCACAGGTAGTGGAGAATGTTACCTCAGCAGGGGAGATGTCCATTAGTAGGTGTGACCACAAGGCATCCCCTGGGGCAGTCAGTTATGTCCTGTCACAGCCAACACCCAAAGCCATCAACAACTGTAGCTTGGCGCCCAGGGTACCTCCAGCTTCAGGACCTGTCCCTGCTGGGGTCCCTAGTATGCTCATATTTTGTTGCTTTTCTTAAAGTCATATTTTATTAAATTAAAGTAGTCATCCTCAGTTTTTTAAATAACTCCTCAAAGGATTTCACTTATGTCCACTCAAATGTAACACAGTTCAGAAATGTTTTTGTCAATTGTTCTTTAAAGACAAACAGTCTACTTTTGAATACTTCTTACTTTAAACTTGCTGTCTGGTTTTTTAACCCAATGTCAAGAATCATGTGTAAATGCTGGAGGGACCATATTTGACAAACAATAAGTCGATACAAGCTCTTGACTTAAGCTTTGTGCATGATGATGACTGTGTAAAGTCGCTTTTCCTTTTCCACACACCCATGTTACCGAAATTCTCAGGATATAATTCTTATGATATTAAAAAAAATGCATACTTCTCAGGCTTTCGCTGTGAAATGGACTAAGCTTTGTTAATGTTTTATTTCAGATGTGAGGTTAAATGAACTGAATACAGATTCTCCAGATGCCAATAAGATGGTTTACATAGAACTGATCGGAAACTCCAGCACCTCCCTGGATGGACTGACTCTAGTAGCATACAGTGGCCAGAATGCAAACAAGGCTTCATATATCCTGGACTTGACAGGACAGAAGTATGTAGATGATTTAATTTTTGAAATTAAAGATATTCCACATTCCTAACCATTTCAAAATCTTCCATAACTTATTTTTCTGCCTTTTACTTCACCACATTTGTTCAAGAGAGTTGAGATGGGATGGCAGTTAATATTTGCACATTATTGTTATCATTTTTGAAAACGTACTGTATTTTTTTTTTTATTGTTTAGGATATTTAAAAGATACATTTGATGTAAAGAGATTAAAATTGTTATTGCAGATTTGATATGACCGAAAGGAAAGTACTGTGGAATTACCATTTAGGTGGTATACATTCGAACTGAACATACTTTTAGATTTATTAGTATTATTCATTTCATTTTTACTTGGAGTGATATTTTAGTCAGGTATATTTATATCTTTGAATTTTCAGGGTCAACGCAAAAGGTTTCTTCTTGATAGGAAATTCAAACGTCCAAGGTGCTGACCTATCTCAACCAGACAATATCTTAAGAAGTGATGGCCTAAATGCTTTGGTGTTGTACAAATTAAATGCGTCAGGTTTTGTGAAAGACCAAACCCAGGCTTTCAGTAATGGGAGTGTGGTAGATTTTATTGTATACGGCAATATCTCTACCTCTGTGAATAGTTCAACAAGTCTCTTGGACATTTTTGCCACTGGGCAGAAGCAAATATATGAGAATGATCAAAACCTTGACCGTGACGAGTCCATCTCTCGCTGCTCTCCCCATATCATTGGTGACATGATGGCTTTTAGTGTGACCATTCCAACACCAGGTAATGTAAAAAAGGATCTATTAGGCCAGACTTTATCTGTTATGAATAATGTTGGGTCACTGTTGAATTTAGGTTAATAGTTTAAATGTAGGTGTGGAATTTTCAAGGGAGGCACAAAATCTTTTTAAAGGGTAGAGGTAACAAAATATTTTTGACAAATTTGCTGCCTTTAATTTTTGACTAAAGTAGTAGTAGTAGGTAGGTATCTCAACTCTCCTTTAACTGTATATTAATCAAGAAGAGAGCTTAGTCAATCATTTAATCAGATATTAATGATGAAAGATATGAAATAATGAATTTGATATTAGAGGAGAGTATATAAATATGAAGATTTTTTTTATGTTTTCCCTTAGGGGCTCCAAACAACTGCGACAGGCCCACAGTTTTGATCAATGAAATCAATGCAGACTCCCCTGGCTCAGATGACAAGGAATTCATAGAATTGTGGGATGGAGGGTCTGGCAATACTCCTCTTAACTGGATTGTATTGGTATTATATAATGGTAAGGAGAGGAGTGTGGTTTTAAGTATCTGGTGTACCTGTAGTGAATATTTTGATATTGGAACTAATATTGGTATACCACAACTAAAACCATGATGAAGCATG
>NW_019775616.1:215422-289020 GCF_001039355.2 Lingula anatina | reverse complement strand
TAGAAGCATTTCTTTAAATCCATAAAACTACAAAAAGCATTGCACAACTAGAAATCATCAGATTGCATATTTTGAATGAGAGTCCATACGCTAAGTTCAGATTATAAGTTACCAGTCCAGCAGGATCGATGTATCGCTGAGGGGATTCTTACTTAAGCAGCTCAGTGTAATCAGCTTAACTGTCTGGCCTGTCCCCTCCAGTAGCTAGGGGGTAAATTTTTTTCGTGGCTGCTAAAGGGGTTTCAAACTGTGTTTAACAACATGTAGTGGGGACAAGCTTTTTTAACAACATGTAGTGGGGACAAACTTTTTAACCTTATCAAACTGGCCATCACCCCAGTTTGACCTTGAAATAATAATAAAATTGTATCGAGATTTTTCCTCACTTTATCTGCATTTTAAGTACTTACACTTGTACAGCTGGTTAGACGCTGTTGACCTTTAGCAAAATTTTTTTATTACAACCTTTAACTATTTTCTTACGTAAGTCTAAAAGTATCAAAATGATTTTTTTGTTTTGTGAAATATTGAAGACTTTCAGGCAGTCAAAGGTTTTGAATTGTGTTAGCTCAATAAATTCATATGTATGACTAATGAGAAGCATATTCAGAAAAAATGTAACAAAAATATAAACATTGTTTGGCATATTATATAACTAACACTAATTCAGCTGTTTTTATAAGCTGCACCAAAGTTAACACTTGCATTTTCACTTTCTTCAAATGAGTGCAAGTTTAATAGCAATGGCCGGGATTATATTTTATCCAATGTATACAAGTGGCTGTACAGCGGCCGAGTACAGTGGCGGTAAAACATCAGAATAACCTTGACCAATCCAATGACCACTGCTACTCCAAGGATCGCCACGGTGATGATGGAATTGCGCTTCTCGGGATCCCAGTTCTTGGCGAGGCTTCCACTCAGAGCGAGAATGAGGACAATGATTGGGCTGAAGTTGTAACGGGTGTATCTATCAAAGACAAAAATATCCAGACCAAACCAGACCAAAATCTCTCCTGCAAGGACGCCCAAAACAATGGTGCATGCAATGTCCTGTTTAATGCCTATGGTGTATGACAGGACTATGGCGGTGTTCAGGAGTGAGGCAATTGTACACCAGGTGGCGTAGAAGGCCAAGCCATTCTGGACAAAGAATCGAATCATCCAGATGTCCTTCACTGACTTCATGCTGACCAGGTTCGGCGCTATCTTCTCAAGTTGGCGATGGGTCAAGAAAATTGCCACGTAGAGTGAGAAAGTTATAAGAAATAGATCCACCATGGACCAGATGATGAGCATGCGATCAAACAGAATAAGCCAAGCGACGTTCAGGACATTGTTGATGATGAAGACAAAGAACAGTCCTGTTGGAACAAGCTGTGGATCCACATACAAGTAGCTTCCCATTGTGGATTTGCGGCACATACTGGCCGCCACATAGATCAGCCATAAGAACTGTAAATAAAATACAAACAATGTTGCATCATGTGCATCAAATCAGGAAGATGAAACTAGACGTACATTAGATTGGAAACTCCCTAATATATCTTCAAATTTACCTATTGATTATTATGATTATAAACATACAGATAAATGTTGTTGTTTTTTTTTGTGACAATGCTAGCTTAAAGTGATAATAACTCTTCGTTTCGGCCAAAAAATGAATTTTCCTGGAGTAAACAACAATTTTCCCATACTTACCAATGGTTAATGAATCCATTTTTACATTCAAAGTTAGTCCCTGGTTTTTTTCTAAAAAGTTTGCTTTTTTGTTAAAATCTCTCAAGAGATTTTAACAGAGTATAGCCATCAATGGAGGTCATGTGGTCTAAAGACAAGCTCAGATATCAGAATAATAGCTATAACTGCCATTTTTGTGGTAAAACAGAATATATATTTCTATGAGTTATTCACAATGTTTTTATTGTGAAATATAGATCTCATACAAAGAGTTATTATCCCTTTAAATTAAGTAAGATTTTAAAAATGTTTCACCACAAACTACATTCAAATTTATGACTTTCATGAATCTTTTATCTTGTCTACAACAGACATATTTACTACTAACTTACATCTGAAATTCACACAGACACAATCACACAAAAACCATAACCCACGTTATCTCTGATACAAGAGATGCACTCTACTGTACCTGCCAAGTGTAGATAAAGCCCCAGATTGAGAAAGTCCAGCCAGCAGGTGTGATTTCAAGGTAAAAATAGTCCGAGACATCCCCAGTGTTGTTCAGAAACAAACCTGCAAATGTTTGTGATGGTCATTCGGTGTTATAATGTAATTATATAAAATCAGATTATATTTTAATAAATTATTTTTGGGAAGAGAGTCCCTGTAAATTTTGTCTTATTTATGCTACTTAACTGTAAATTCCTACATGGTTATTACTGTTGTTGTTAATTAAAAAAAATGTTATTCTTTTCATTTCATTATTTATTTATATATTTCTTGCAAGGAAGAAAATAATAATTTGATAACAAAGCTTCAATATACACTAAATTCATAACAGCATAAGAAATATATAGAAACATTGAGAAAACATTACAAATTTTTAAGCTGACCAATTCTTATACATTTAATTTAATTTGGATACAATGACTGTACTAATTTTTTTCTGAAAACGCAGAATTTATCCTCTCACCTTCAAAGTCTTGGCCAACTAGAGTCCAAGATGATGACAGAAAATTCATAAACAATATTGCGATGTAGACAGCAAATGTCAGAAGAATAAGCAGCATCAGCAGCGGTTTATGTCCCTGTGTTTTCATGGTTGCTTGTTGTACTGCAAAAGAAAAAAAAAAAAATAATTTTGAAATATTTTAGGAGTTTTTTAAAACATCAAAACAGAGTTTCCAATTTTTATTCGTAATGAACTAGTTAGATACATGTTTGTGAGAACTTGTCAAAACCAGTTGTGTAACAATCTCTTACGACAAATTAAATTGTCAGTCCAAAAATTAAGTGCTTCTTCGATCCCCTTATAATCACAGGGAGCCTGAAAAATTGGGTTAATCAAAATACACTCCAGATGGCAGCACCTCCTTCAATAGGAAAACATGCCAGTCATCCCAGCTGGGTTTTCATTTAATAAGAGGCACTCGTGTATTTCTGCATGTCAATTATAGAAAAACTCTGTATTTATACCAACTTGAAAACTGCGGCACTGATGTCACTGCCCAATTAAGAACTAAAGACAGCTACAGGGTAGTACTGTACGTACTTGCAGATTTGTGCACCATTCACAAATCTCCCAAATATCAACAAACTTGCAGTATATACATGTACACACTGTATGCCTTCTACTTTTAAGTTCCCATAATCTTTTAAAAAAGCAGTGGTCCACAAGCAATTGTAAGGTGGCCGGAATTTCAAAAATGAGTCTGAATTATCCATGGCGTTTTATAACAAAGCAAGAAATGTCCATCAACATGCCTCAATTTCTTAACTGATATACACAAAAATTTATATACTTGTTGTCTTTATTAATTTTGTACATGTTGTTGCACTGTACATCATCAATAAAGTACTGCAAGTCTCTTGCTTACACAAAATTCGCTCAATAAAACCTCATCAACACATCACAATACTAGAACTCTACAGTGTCAATTATAAGAGATCCTGAAGTGTCACTGATGCTCATCCCCTTGATTTTAAATTCTAAAAAAACTTCGTTCTAAACTAGATAATTTCACACTTAACAACAGACACAAACAAACTAGCATACAGTAAACTAATAAAGTTATTATAAACTTATTTTTATTCAATCTCGTTTTGCTAGATATTCAACTCACCTGAGTAACCCTTGTACTTTTTCTAAGTACTCACGCCTGTTACACCTATTATACCAGATCACATTTACATAAATGAAAGGCTTGTATAACATGGGTGTATCCGCGTGCACTGCAACGTGCCGTCCAAGCGACCCAGATTCAGAACGAGGCGCAAAAACAAAAACAGATTTTAAGCAAACAATATTTTATTATTTAATATTTGCAGTTTAACATTATGTGGAATAATAATATATAAAATATTATATTTTTATCAATAAAAATGTACATTTTAAAAGTAAGATATTTAAAACTAAATTTTGTGAAGAAATTTTGACACAAAGAATAATAAATTTATGATCTTATAAGACCTGTTTTCGTGGGTCATCGGACGCACAGCAAGTCATAGCAGTGTGTTCATATAACCTGTTGTTTTTTGGGAAGGAAGTTGTCATTCGATTATCACTGAAGGTAGGCTCTCCGAAAATATTGTAAATCAACGAATTACAAATGAAAGTTAAATTAGAATTAGCCTGCTGTTAGTCAAGTTTAAGTTTTTATGTACAGACACAGANTAAAAAACATGGTAAACTTGTTATCATGTATTGTGTAATAAAGTGTCAAAAATGGAAATAAACTCATATCATTGCAGTTTGTCAGATTCAATCATCCACTATGTTCAGAATCTCAGAATGGAGGAAATTGGACATTTAACACTGTTCTATTGATACTTTTCCCATCTCATCAATTTTCTTAGTTGGTCATATAAAAATGGCAGTAAAATGTTTATTTTGTTTTATGTTAAAAAAGTGTTAAAAATGGAAATAAACCCATTTCAGGACAGTGCTGTCTTGTTTACATTTTGGCATTTTCAAGATGTGACTTTGAAGTTCCATGGGCCTGAAGACCTTTGCTTGTCATGTTTTCTGAATGTCCATGTTACTAATATTTTATTAATAACATTTGATGGTTATTATGCTGTTAAACATTATGTAACGTTGCATCAAAATTTGAAGAAACCCCTATTTAGGGCACTGCTCCTATGATGACCATTTAAGGGAAAACATGTCACTTGCTGTTCTCAAACTTACAAGAAAGAAACATGGGTCTAACATACAGCTTCAATAGGCAATGCAGTCTGTTTGGTAAATTTTTCTGGCAATTTAACAGTTTTTTGTGAAAATTTAATTTTTCACTTATTTGCATCTTTATTTTCTGTTTTTTTTTGTCTGTACATTTGACAGCTTTGCTGCCTTGTTTGGAACTCAAAACGGCCGTTCATAGACAAGTCTTGCAACGTGAGTTACTTCAGTTAGACTCAAAAAACCTTAATAATTTAACAACTTTATCATTTTTCCTAGGTATACTCTGAGTTTTCAAAATGGACGTGAATTTTGAAATTGAGAAAGAAGTTAAATACAAGCACCATGCAGCTTTTATGCTGTTGATAATTCTGACAGTTTTGGGGTTTGCGGCTACCTGCGGCTTCAATGCCGTTTCGAATGGTCCAAACGGTGAGTAAAAAATATGTTTACTCCGATTAATAATACAATGTAGAAATGAATAAACAAAGTAAAAGATGATAAAGGAAAATATGCTTAGGATTTTCATTTGGATTATTTTTTCATTGTTTGAATCATTAATTTAACAGTATTCACATGGTTTTCTTTTCTGTACTGTACTTGCTGGTATTGGTACTGGTATTCAATATTCCCCAACAGTCATATTTATGTCCTGCAAAGTTTTTTGTATTTCCTGAATCACACCTCAAAGATGGTAAAACTCATTAAACGACACTTTATTGGATTCATTCCCAGTGTCGACACTATCTTTCCTCAGCTTTCTCAGTTTAAAATAATGAGTGACAGCTCACAAGCTCTGTACCAGTATTATACACTGCAATATACTAGTATAACACTGCAATATTTCTTCTCACATTTTCAGCCCTGTTTATAAACAACACAGGGGGTGTGTCTGATGCTTACTACTTGGAGATTACTCCCGCTGGATGGACCTTCTCTATCTGGGGGATTATCTACTTCTGGCAGGTAGGGCTTATCTGTGTGTTTTAGGTATGTGTGTGTGTGTGTATGTTTGTGTGCGTGTGTATATTTGTGTGTGTGTTGGGGGAGGGGTGAGGAAGGAGAATCTTGTTGTCCTTTACAGCATATGAATATTTGGTCAAAAATTGAATGTTTTGTGTGAAATTTGAGATATTATGCAAAAATATCCCCATTTGTACTTGTATAGTTCTTAAGGTTTGATTTATGAACAGTTTTTCTAAAAAACAAGCAAACATAAAGTGCCATAGTTAGCTCAGGAGATGGATGCTACCTTGTGAGCCTTGAAGTAGAATGGTCATTCTGTATCTATAATGAGTACCTGTGGAATGTCATTATGTGTATATAGGCATAGCCATTGCGTCATTAGACAGATGGGAGCAGCAGATAGAATCAGAAATTATATGAACTTTGACTGACATTTCCCTAATGAGTTGTCTAAGAGAAGAAAATTTTAATGAAGTATGAATTGACTGCTATTGCAAGGATGGTGCCCAAATTAAGTTATCTTTAAATTGTACAAGTTAATTTACCATCTGATGATCTGGTGTACCATTTGTAGTTTTAAAGTAAAAGTTTTTATTCCTGATACAGTCAAGAATGACATATTTTTTACACATTAGCATGTGGGCACAGTGGCAGACACATATAGTACTAACGCACACACTTGTTATAGGGAAAAAAAAACAATTATGATTTCACTTTGTTTTCCACAGGTGTGTTTTCTGATCTACGCCTTGGTAAGTCTGTGTCGTAAGGGACCTAAGGGTTATCTGTACGTCAACCCAGGCCTCCTACCAGCAGGAACTTTCATCTTCTACATCGTCAACAATCTCTGCAACATAAGCTGGCTGTTTCTGTGGGACAGACAGATTTTATGGGGGGCTCTCATCGTCATCGCCCTGATGCCTTTTACACTCTGGGTCGCCTTGGTCTTCTGTCATCTGCGCCTTGACTCTATCGCCTATCAGCTGATAGGGATGAATTCTGGGAAGGACATCTGGTTGATCCGATTCCTCGTGCAGAATGCTATGGCCTTTTACGCAACCTGGGTTACCATAGCAACGTTGTTGAATCTCTCCATGGTGTTGAGCTACGTCACAAAGGCTGTAACACAGGATGTTGCATGCACAATTGCTTTGGGCATCCTGTCTGCGGAGATCACCACATGGTTCATCCTAGAGACCTTTGTGCTGGACCGATATGTGCGCTACACCTTTGCACCATATCCAGTTATAATCATGGCTCTGATTGGTTCCATGTCCAAGAACTGGGATCCAACCAAACGCAATTCCATATTTACTGCGGTGCTTCTTGGCATAGCTGGGGTGTTGACCATAGTGAAAGTATCTGTCATTATTTATCGTCATATCAAACGACCATTGTATCAAAAAGTGGAACCAATCACTTCCAAACCCTTTTAATCATTTTTATATGAATTTCTGTGTCTGTATACCTCATTTGTTTATTGTATATATTTGGATTTAGAGATTAAACTCAGTTTGCTCATTACTCTTTAGGACCAAAGGAACTTTCAGTAGTTCGTCTTTTAGTCAATAATACTCCATATTGCACAAATATTATTTGACAGTTGAGAGAAGTATCATTTATTAGATGCTTTATTATTTGTACAGTATAGCTTTTATAATTGGAAATCATACTTAAAAAATTTAAAGAGTGCTAAATTTCAAACATTAACATAACTATTTTTTCTTTGTTTATATATAACTGTTATTGCAAAAGAAAAATAATAATTATAGAACATTTTTATGTATTAAGTACATTCCCTGTGAAGTGTTGGAAATTGGAATATTTAGACAATGAGGTTATCTGAACTGTAACATTTGAAATACCCTATCAGTTAAAAATATCTTACGAACAACGAAATTAAAATACTAGTCCACGTGGGAGAAAATAAATCTACTACATGTAGTATGCAAGCATATATGATTTTCTTCACTGATTGTTATTTTAATGTAACTATTTGTGTCTTCCAAGGCACTTGTACAGAAATATTTTACTTATATTTACATTGTACTCCTATGCAATGCCAAGGCCATCTTCCACTTACATGTACATCCATATTTTTTTGAATAAACTCTTTTACTTGAAAAAGGTTTCTTTCATTTTATTGTTGTCAACATGAGTGGATGTCAGTCATCGATTAAATTTGTCAAATGAAGGCAAGTTATTCCGAATGTTCCATTAATGACCAAACATACAGTATGTACTTTCTCATTCATCTTAGCAGCCTATTGTGTCTATAATGGTTTGTAGTGATACAAAATCTTCTTCATCCGAAACATCTAAATAACCAGGGTAGCCTTTCTGTTTTAAATTGCGAGAAGAAGTGAAGCTGAGGCAAGTTATCGGAGAAAAGATACAAGACGTTTGAAGGACTTGCATATAGTACGGGGGGGGGGGAACTAACAACAGTAAGGACCTTTTTATGTGGTCCCTCTTATTAGCCAAAGCTATCCTTGGCACACCCTTTTTGTAGAGCATAAATAAGTGACCCACCTCCAGTAGCTACAGTGCACCATCGCCTATAAAACGAGAATACAAACACAAGTTGAGTCGCCTTTAAAACACGGGCACGTACATTTGATCATTTATTTTGTTTTGATCAGCACAAATAAATACCGAAACAGCAATTGCGGTAGTTGAGACGTCTTCAAGGTTACAACAACCACATCTACTTCAATGCACGTTTTTCGGTACAATCGGCCAGCCAAAATATCCATCAAATCTCAAGATGATCGGTAAATGGATATATTGGACTGTCTTGAGAAATCTTTATGAAATTGAGACGCAGTGCCCTTCTAAGATTCGGCCCATGAGAGGAGTGTGTATTTCTCAAATTTCAGGAGTTTGTGTTGCCGCTGAAATGGCTGCTGTTCTTAATTTTGAACGTCATCACTTCCACCTTGCAGATCTGGTCTCATCTTTATTTATATCACATAAAAATACATCTGATGCAAATACTTAATTTTGATATTTTCATATTGATGTCGATATACTAACTGGGCCTGGTTATCATTATATAAAATTATCAAGTTTCAACAAACAAAATTGAAGCGCAAATTTCAATTGCAAGGGATATTTTTATTTTGGTATATTTCACTTAATTTTGATATTTTCATATTGATGTCGATATACTAACTGGGCCTGGTTATCATTAAATAAAATTGTCAAGTTTCAATAAACACAAAATTGAAGTGCAAAAATCAATTGCAAGGGATATTTTTATTTTGATATATTTAACTGCTCTAATCCAAATTATCGGTGCAGTAAAGTCACTAATTGTCGTCTCGCGTGTACGGCCAGCACAACAATTACGTGAGACAGTGAGGGGGCCCTGAACGAAAAGCAGTGGACAGGCATTAAATAATTCACCATATTTTTCTGGCACGGCATCGATTTTTAGTGGCATTAGGTGTGGAGTCAGTGGCTAGCGTTAAAGACTGAAACGGCACGGATATTCCGCATAGATGTTAAATTCTCAACACACAATAATTGCTTTGATCATTGCAAGATTCTTGCCATTACATTTCATTGTTACAGGTAATGTTACACAATCGATAATACAAGAAGTTTTCATACATTTCCGCTACTAATGATTAAACAGCTTTAATTACAAAATGTCATCTTCTTTCAGTAACGGAAATGAGTTCTCAGCCTTCACTGTCACATCTGAACAGACTGAAGTGCAATTTGTATATGTTATAGTTTTTTTCCTAATTTTAATTTTGAAGAAATAACGTCATCGTCTTAATCTTCTTTCATCAATATAGATCTACCAGAAATAACATATCAAACATGCAACTCTGGAGAAGTCTTTTTTAAAAAAACAGAGATTTCATTATCACTTCTGGCGTCATCAGGACCCATGAAAGGTGCTTTTGGAAGTATTTTGACAATGTTCCGATACAATAAAAGTGCTGGCTCTGTGGAAGTATAAGTTATAAAACATCCGATTTATTTAAGAGGCTGTCAAACACGATTCAATGGCGTTATTGCTCTTAATAGGGGGGGGGGGGGGCTATAGGCCTATCCATCCCTGTCTCTGCCCCTAAAGATTTTTTTAATTGAATAACATCACTTGTTCATATGGTAACGTCCCTGCTATTAGCTGCACGAATGCCCCTGCCCCGAATGACACTGTAAGGGTGTATTTTCTGACAGTTACGTCATAGGAGTTTTTTTTTATATCGAATGACATGCTATGGGCTGTGGTGATTTCCCTGGCATTATAAAGGTGTGTTTTTTTTTTTACATTAACGTCATAGGTGTTTTGTGTCACTTGGACACACTTGAGGTGCTACTTCGTGAGCTGACGAATTCCTTCATGTCATATTTGTGCGTGAGACAGGACGCAGACGGCACACGTCGGTACTTCGGCCTCACGAGCCGGACGTCTTCCTCTGACTGATAAGAAACTCTGGCCTGTATATTGAGGCGGCCCGTCTGCATGTCCAAGTATCCGTACCTACACAATGTGCGGTACACGTTTGTGTAAATATCATTATGGATCGACCTGTCCTCGCAAAAATGTTCGATACTTTTGAAGCACTCTTTACAGATCTTCTCTTTCCCATGAATTTCGAGGATCAGTTTAACTCGAGCTACGTCACCGATATTTTCGGCGAATATTTTCTGAGAACGGAGAAGTTTCAAGACCATGTGGTGAGCATTTTCTCGAAGCATTTCAAGGAGCCACTGTTCGGCGTGGTGAAGTCTCTGCCCGTACGTTGACGGGCTAAATTCCTCAATCAATGCTCTGTCTCGTGAAAGGTGTAAGATGTACTCTTTGGCGGGTTGGGTTTGTTCAACATTGGGCATGCTGTTATAAAACAAAGCTGTGGAGATGCGATCCGCGGAACGAGCATCGTAGCAGGTCTCATAATGGGACTTTATAGGTTGCAATGCCGTAGTTTTGCTGATGCATTTTAATCCTACCCACTGGTCTTTCGTGGTTTGCCAGTTGATGCACTTTCCGTCGTACGTGTCATCGCTCACGAAGGCTGCCAGGTACGTGTCCGAGTGCAGCACGTCCTCAAACGTCCCACACGCGATATCCAGGCCACCCAGAGTCCCCGAAGGCGTCACGTAGCCATGGCACTGGTCGTATATATCAGCGCCTGTCGGCCAAATCTGCAAGCGTATTGCCGCCGTGCATATGTTTGCCCGCGCAGCGCCCAAGTGAAGCTTCTTTTCTCCAATCAAGCACAACTTCTGTAGGGAACTGTGAATCTCGGAGGATTGGGGGCTGGCAATGGTGATCACGTCGCTGTCTGTGAGGTACTCCTGCGTGACCAGGGAGGGGGAGTCCGGGGGACCCGGGGACATGGTTGGCGGCAAAGGGGAGGGGTTCTCCTCACGCTCGGGGCTCGGGGTTGTGGAGGAAGAGGTGGAGCTTCCGTTCAGGCTGTGGCCCACATGGTCGCGGTGAGACGTGCCACGGAGTTGGCCATGGTCCCTGTCTCTGTCTCTGTCTCGATGGTGCTTACTGCTGGACCGGTGTCGAGCACGGAACTCTATACCCACATCAGATTCGCTTCGTAACATATCCTCTTCGTTTTGTTCCTAGAAAGAATTAAGACACAGTGCGTTCATATTTTATTAACATTTTAAAAATGTAGAAACATTTTTAAATGTGGGAACATCAAAATGTGGTAGGTTTATATAGGTCAGATAAAAGAAATGAATCCCTGTAGTACGTGACAGTAGGTCAATACTGCACCTAGACCCTTAGATAAACTACATGCAAGACCCAAATTCCATAATTTACATAGTCATCCTTGATAATGAAATGATCGACAAGATAGACAAGTTGTTGCCAGGATGATAAAAACAGACAGATATGCATGTAAAGGAGGCCAAGTAACTGACAGCGAAACACACAAAAATTTCATGATTAAATAGGAACTCATGTATGTAGTTCTACCTCAGATATGAATGCGATTGATTCTAATGACACTTTAAAGGACCTACCCCAGCACAGCTCTACCTACCTCAACTGGGCATAGAATCTCAGCCATGTTGAAATGCAATTAAAATATCTTTCAAGCTACATGTATACGCTATCGTGCGACAAAATGTCCCTTTCGGTATTGAAAAGCTTGACTTTCTCTTTCTCTCACGAAAGTTTGACGATATTGGAATAAGATTGTGACGTTTATAATTATTGCTAAGCCTAAAGACCCATGCAGATTGTCGATGCTAGACGGGGGGAGATCTGGTGATTACAGGGGTTTTCACTTGTTACCAGATAATTAAATGACAATCACATGTTCAAAGTGCGCCAATGTTAGAACTCTGTATATTGTCAACATCAAAACCAACCCAGCGACCCCTCCTCACATAACCGATGAATTTTATAGATCAAATTATCGCTAAGTCATAGCACAAGGTTTCTGTGGACGACCAGCAAATGCTCATAATTGACTTACAGAGTGCATTAAACGTGTTGTGACGGTAGTCGGCACAACGATAAATCTGTGTCGAAGGCTTAATGGAAATCAATTAATAGATTTCACTGCACGACTTACAGGTATTGTTGCATGGGTGAATGGGTGGGGATAGTGGGAGGCTCGGTCTAACCTGTATTGGAAATTATTTTTCTGATACAAAATATATTCCCTTGTCTATCTTTCGACAAAAGACCCCTTCTGATCGAAAACCTGATGATATTATAAACATGCAAGATATATTTTAAGAGGTGATGGACAAGGGGGGGGGGGGGGTGTAGCGATGGCTATTAATTTCAAAAATCGTGTTGTCACGTAAAATATCCAGGATCGACCCTGCATTATGCCACAACAACAAGAAATAACGAGTCTAAGCTTTGATATTCACGATAATTACTCTCAAAATGTTTAAAAGGTAATTTGTTAGTTTTTAAGGTCGGGGAAAGAGCATTTGACTTTCAGCATTTTTTACTTTAAATTATTGGTAGTAGGCCTACATGCAGAAGTATATTTTGTTCTTTGATAATGAGATTTTTGAAACCTAATCTATTCAGCATCAAATTAAAAAGCGTGAAATATTACACCTTGATTCAATGCCATATCCTGCTGTATAGTCGATGTTTAGGTGAAAATCTCTTTAGGATTTGCCTTTAACATATTATAGAGTTTATCCATATCCTATAGATTTTGCGCATAACATGTATAAATACTGCAGTCAATAAAGATGCAGTACTAGTAGTACATGAGGTTAACAAAAAACTTGTTAAAACAGATATAACAATGATATTGTATACCTTAATTTATCCCGTCACAAAAAAAAAAATAATAATAATACCAATAATAAAATAATAATACAATTTTAAAAATACAATATGGAATTAGATGAAAACTTCATAGGAAATATGACAATCCAATGATCAGACATCAGACACTGCCTTTCCCGTTGAAACCTGATGCAATCGATATGTTGTTGGAATGAAACGGTAACCGGAAGCGCATATTATGTTTCACAAAGCCTAGATACACTGGCTGGTCAAAACGCCGAGGAAGCCGACGAGCTCTTAATAAAATCGCATTCAGTTATCTCATTTCGAGCTAGATCAATTAAATTAGCGACGGAGAACATTTTCAGAGCGTATAGTATATAATCAATATGAGAGTATCCGGTGCGAGGGATTATCAAGTCTGTTTCTTTTCTCGTTACCGTATTGTCACTTTTCTTTTTTGAGGGTATTTTGCAAGGCATTTATCGGTTGCCATGAGAACATGTCTGTGACTTTTCAGGATATCTATTCCCCTAGGAGTCTGCCAGACACATGCCGATGAATCTCCTTTTGATAATGGGGAATATTATACTTTCATAAGGAACTTCTGCATAAAGATATACCAGCCGCTTGTCTGAGAGTCAACTCCGTCTTGGTATAAATAAATAAATAAATAAATAAACAGAAATAAATAGAAAATCAATATTATAAGAATACTGTAATAAACCATTTTCCGTGAAGTGTTTTGTGACCTATATTTTCTCTTTCAGAACAATTCTTTTTCAAAGCTGGTTTGAGTGGAAACTTATTAAACAATCCTTATTGCAATTTTACTAAGGCTGAGAACATATGCAGATGAGACGTGGGTTAACAAGTAAAGCTCATTTTCTAAGATTGAAACAATAAAGAACGTAATCAATGCGAGTCTTATTTGATTCATTAAAATTACAGCTTTTTTTCTAGTTACAGGTTTGTTCATCGGTCCAGATTCACTTTTTAAAATATGGGTAAAAGCGGCTTATATTCAACCATCTAAAGAGGCAAAAACCGTTCGCTCCATGCCATAATAAAACAGCAAAGCGACAGCTACTTAGGCACAACAAAATCTGAATAGTCTGTGGTTTAGCCGAGAATGCGTTTACAACTAGCCGACAAATGAAGCGTAAGAGGGTCGTTGGCGCTACCGTCTACTGGCGGTAAATAAAAGTACATTGAAAACCGCCTACATGCGTCTTATGTCATATTTACCACATATAAAACTGTTTGTGCTTCGATTATGCAACACCTGTCGTACTTAACAGCAACTAACCATAACATTATTAATGTTCTTTGTCTTTTTTATTTCTTTTTGTGTGTTGTTTAGATTTTTACGGTCGTTAAGTTTATTAACCCGAGTTACCTTTTTCGTACTTGAATTTAATCTATTCTCATATGAAAACAAATTTCTAACACCTTGTTCGTGGCCTACTCACAAGCTAAGGTTTAAGTCTATACCTACCTAAGACATAAACTGACTTACCTAAGACATTCAGACAGTTGTTCTCTTGGTGTCCTTAAGTTCCAATGTCCACTTTTTATTCATCTTTTTTTATACTACCAGAGCTACATGTACGCTCCATCAACCTCTAACGCCTTGACTTTAAAACAAAAGCAAATGAATACCGTGTCTCACTTGCTTAATCCATATAGCTAAACTGACATGATCATGAGATATTATCTATGTTGTTGTCTCATCTTTGGCGTAATAGTCAAGAATATCGATATTTCCACAAATTCGTTCTACTGAGATAATTGGAGTGCACTGACCGTTACCTAGAACTAGCCGGAGGATGGGCGGTGTTGTTTTAAAGTTGCATAGTTGACGAGTGTGACAACAGGGAATACACTGACCACAACAGGAAACAGGCCAGAGGATAGAATGACCACCAAGTCCAGCGCACTAACGCACGAGATGTTTTAAAAAGGGCTCCTCTTTAAACCAGCCTTCGTAACGAATTTAGTTTTTGAAATTGTGTCAGGCCTAGCTAAATAACCGTTGGTACGCAGTATAAGTCTTTTTTTGAAACAATTTGACATGCCACTGTGACCTCAAATGACTAGAAATTTCAATTTGAGAGGAGGGTCTTTTAGTGAAAAAGTGAACATTTTACCATAAAACCTTCGTTTACCCATATCAAATTTTACCTAGAGCGGACCTTTTCCAAGCAAGAAAGGGCGAACCCCCTCCCGCCGAATCCCCATGGCTACGGGCTTGTTTTCTGAGTATTATTTTTTGTGACTGATAATAGCATACATATAACATTACATACCTTTATCTCCTGTCTGCGTAACTGTGTATATTTGCACAAATCCGACTCCTGCTTTCCGTATATCTGAGTTATACGTGCCTGGCCAGGAGACCGTTGGTACGGCAATGCTTGAAACTGTTCGAGAAACTTTTCAATTTGCTTTCCTAAATAGATCTACCGAACGACCAATGATTAAAACAAAAACTTGTCGCCGGGTTCCCACTGAATGAAACGTCTTTACACGTATGTGAACGGTCTGCAGGTGCCCGTTATATTCTTGCATGTATATACTATCAATATTGCCCCCCCTTGATCCCACACGGCTCTCTCCATTCATTCTGAAATCCCGGCGGTACCAACAAAGTGCTCAGCCAAGCTGGCCGTTCTTTAAAACGCAAATTTTCTTTCATGACTTTGTGACTAATAGAAATACGGGACCTTCTCTGCTTAGAATTTACATACTTTTCAACTATGAAACAACAAAACCCGGTGGAATTTCTTTACACATTTGTGTTACACAATGAAATGTTACAACAAAAACAGAAGCGAAATTGTTTGTGTGGGGCTGCGTGTTGTTGTTTTGTGCGATAGAAAAAGCAAACAAATGCAATTCATGGTCAGTGCGAAGTTTACAAACACGCCGATTGTTGTTTGGTGTTTTGGTTGAATTAATAAGCAATGTCGGTTACAATTATTTTTCTTTCTGGTGGGGGTCTGGTCTTCTGCGTTTCAGAATATGCAATTCAGTTAAGGATTAAGGGATATGAGGACATATACGTAATACAGCTAGTTTTTCAAGCTGATACTTAATGCCATACAGAACTATAGCATTCAATACAAATGCTACGGAAGACAGAAATATAAAAGTAAAGATGTTATTTTTCCATCCTGTTGCAAATGTATTGATTTTTGAAAACGAAGTTTTTTCATATTTTTCATTAAAAGTTATTCTTTGTAATCAAAATATTTAATAACTAATGTAACTTAGGCAAAAAAAAAAAAAAGGAAAAAAAAGTGTGCTTATTTTCTGTTTTGAAAAAGTTATTAAGAAAATCACGAACATATTAAAAGTACATGAGTGAACATTATTGGGTTCTTGATAATAATGTTGATATACTTGTTCTATTTTAAACCTGAATAATTATTTTAAAAATTATTTAAAAAAAAAAGGTTTGCAGAGATATAAGAAATACATCTAAAATTCATTTTGCATGCAATGGGTTAGGGCCACTGGAAGAATAGGGGTGAAAGGAAAGAGACAAAAATTATTTGATAATCACCAATTTTTATTCTTGACAATTATCGTATAACCACACCAGATTAGCAACTGTGACTTATGCTTATCCCACCTGAAGATATGCTTTGTAATTTAGAAAAATTTAAACTTCTATAAATCCACATTTTCACTTTTGCCATTTAACTTATGAAAATTTGCCAGGTTTGGAACGTCAAAAGGTATCCCGAAACCTACGGGGATTTTGTGATTAAATCACCCATTCGAGAGAATCTACTGAGTCTTTTATAAATTGCATAATGCAAAATTGACGCACGGTGTGTTTATTTTCATACACCGTTGAATTTATTCTAAGATTGTGAGCACTTTCATCGTCTCCCGTGCGTGGGTCTTTTTTTCCATAAATAAATGATAATTGCCGTTTGCCCGCCGGGCCAAAAAGTAAAATGCTGTAAAGAAATTTCTCGTGCAAGGGTGAACGAAGACCCTGGGGATAATTCCCAGTCACCTTAAGTAAAGGTCGAGGGGGCATTTGTATATTTGCCACTCATAAAACTTCGTGAACACGCTTTCTGAAAAGCCCGAGTATTCTGTAAAAACATAATCGTTATTATTTGGAGGTTCTTTTATATTGTTGGGTTGCAAAGGGGCACTCTTAACTTTAGAGCATTTTTAACTTGGGCCACGTGACGTCATTTGATGAAGTTAGTGAACAAATACATGCAACACTGATCTAAAATGTTCAATTTTACTTATCTTCTATATTTGATAAGAATAGATTGGTTTATCATTTTTCTTGTGGAAAAGTTAAACATGAAAACAGAGAAATACTGGTTTAAAGCAATCTAACAGGCCTGCCGCAGACCGATGTGCTTCTAAAACAGTCTGAACAATTTTAAAAATTCAGCGGACACTTTTATGTTTGACGAGCATGGTCGCTTGTTTCAAATCTGACAGTAGATTAAATGGGATTTTCGAGCGAAAAGATACACTCCACGAATTTTCCTTACTTCTTAAACAATTCTTTTTAAGTACTCATGTACCAGCACTCTATCATGCAGTTTCAAATTGTTCTATAAACACACCAAAATACCAGGCATTTCAATTTAAACCTATCTGAAGTCATTTAAATGGTCATGCAACGCCAGCATTTTCATTTTGCGTGCAAATGCAATTTTGAGTAGGGGTATTAATTTGATTATTCACAAATTAATGGGAGTTACATGCCTTTGAGATACATGCATAAACTGGCTACCTAAAAAGCACTGTCATTTTAAGTTTGTAGTCTTAATTCAATCACGAACAGCTGCCTAAATCTTCCTTTGAGCATTTTAAATATTTCGCAAATACAGCTAGTCGAACAGAAGTTGAAGAGAGAGCTGTGCTTTTTAATGGAGTATTATTCACTGCTGCACTTCCTTGTTTGTGGAGTAAAATTTCAAAGTCCAGCAAAAAAAAAAAAAAAAAAAAAAAATCTGAAAATCCATCTTGAAAACAACAGAAACTGCATTTTCTTTTGCAATTCAAACCTTTTTACTTGCAAGCATTTGGCCAAGCACTCACAAACAATCCTATTCTACAATTATGCTCTGGACAATATTACCAAACAACACACTAGGGTTTCCTCCAGCGTCACTTCCTCAACTCTTCTTAAAGCGTAATACATGGATCCCGCTAAACTACGGATTCTGATACCCAGCATAAAGTAAGTTGAAAACCAACCCCCTGAATGCTGATTTTCCTAGGATCCCCGGGGAATACTTGTTTTTATAATCTGAGGTCAAACTGTTTTGTAAGTAACGAGTATATATTATATCTGCCGTCAAAAATTGACGTAAGGAAGTGATGCCAGAGTATAAGTCTACAGGTACAATAGATTTAAATGTAAAAATGAAAAAAAAAAAATTTTTAAATTTTACAGTAAAAACGCATGAAAACTGCAACCACTAATCTATGTAAAATCCAAAATCAAGGGCCTACAAGTAGAAAATATCCTAATTTTTAAGATAATTTAGGAAATCACAGATGTAAGTGAGATGAGCTTTAAATAAATGACACAAAACTCTAGGAAGCATTCAAATTAAAATGTCTTGCCTAATTAACAAAGCTATTACAATATCAAAACAATTGGAAAACATTCTTTAAGATAAATTTGAATAAATCAACTCTAGGTATCATCACTAATGATAAAAATTTCAATAACACGCAAATAAAAAAGTAGAAACAGTATATACAACTTATAAATCTAACTTATGTATATTTGCGATAGCTGCAAGCCAGCAGTGAATAGGTGCAAAAACATTAAACAAATGTAAATTATGGCTAAAAAGCTGCAAACAAAAGTAACACAAACCAACTGTAATGGGACTGGAATACTATCATTCCTTGTCTATTCCTTTAATAATTCCACTCTCATTCAAAGCAGTACATCACTAATATTTATAAAATATATATTATCAATAATATGTATTTTATATACAGATTTCATTGCCATCACAAACATATTCATCTTCACTTAAAAATAACACTAAGCTCTGACAGTATCACTGACATTCTTGAATGTGCCGATACAGTACACTTTTGATCAGATTAGATCATTTATGCAAATGGACGCATATCTTTGTCTGGCTATACATGTAATATTCTGACAAAAGTGAACTGCTATTATAATTCAAAACACTGTACCCAGACAGAGATTTTCTAGGTTAATCAGTTGCAATCTGTAAAAATCATTTCTGTAAACAAGACAACTAAACTAATGCTGGTTTTTGTTATATCTTACACAAGAGAAAATTTTCAATTTAACATATCTAATGCATAAAATTCTTATCAGTAACACAATACTCTTTGTTCTTAGAAAAACAATCAATTCCCATGCCTGTCTGCATTGCTCTTGTTCAGTTGATATTGAACATCGCCTTTCTCAGCATAAAGTTGTGCATGAAGCTAAAATTAAGCTCACCAAATAGATTTATCAATGTCAACACCTTTTTCTCATCATGCCTTATGCTAATTCACAATTACCTGCATAAAAATATGCTTCAGATTAGATAAATATATATTCATGTCTTAATAAAGGGAATGCAATTATTAAGGACTTAATAAATGGAATGCATTGAGTTCGCATATAAACATTATCAATTTATCTTTTCACCACACCTGTGACAGCTGAGCGACAAGGACTGGTTTTTCATCATCTAAAATGTTAAAAGCCTTCAATTATTTATTGAATCTTTCCTCGCATTCTATCATAAATGAAAAGTGCCAGTCCACACGTCACTTTTGTGCATTGGCTTCCTTCACTGGGACTATCATGGATACTTGGCATGTGCAGCCCTCTAGTGGGCATTAACGACACAACAGAAATCAATCCACAAGTATCTCAAGTTGTGTATGTATTCCCCCAAATGCACAGTCGACATATTTGAAATCTTCCCAACTGTCAACCTCTTAACAAGATTATTGCATTTTCAATAACTATAAGTACATTGAAAAATATCAAATTTCATAATCATGACGTATACTAGTGCTTCAATACATTCTGCTTTTTTCTGTAATGGATGTATTATCATTATACTGCAATATATACCAGTATACTATTTGACTTAATAACAGGTTTTAATGGAACAGCAAAAGCTTCAAAATTGATACATATATATATATATATCCAAAAAGAGATATAAATCAATAAACATGATAAAAAAAACACATACCCCTCGATAAAGAAAACAACAACAAACCACCCCAACTCCAACCAAAGCCACTTTCGGAAACATGAAATGTGTCTGAGAGGTAAATGTACTTTCCAACACTCCTGGAATGTGTCTCAGTTGTGAAGGTAAAAACATCAACTTACTGCCAACTGTGAAATATACTTCAAGGGCACTTACTAAAAACAAAATATTTAAAAAAAATGTTTTCAACATTTGTGTTGAAATGGTAACATGTGTCTTTATAAAATGACTTCAATTAAAGGTCTACATAAAAGGACTAAAAAATACATCTATTAAGTGATATTTCTTTAAAGCCTAAAAATCAAACATTGGTTCCATTGGGTAGTGCCAGTCCAAGTTAAATTAACATTTATTATAACCTCTACCTGAGAGGGACTAAGTATACAGGAAACATTGCAAAACCATAATTAAAACAGCCCAAAGACAAATGTTTGGAATGTGGTGATCTTTCAAAGACGCCATTCAGCTTAATAAATTAAATACACCCAAAATGGATTGATCAGTTTGCTCATTTAGTGGCCAAACATGACTTAGCCAAAAAGAAAAAAAATTGGGACGTGAATATTTCTACAGCAGAAATAATGTCACAGGTATTTACAAGAATGTGCCATCTGTCTACCCAGCATCAAACCTACATGTACCTGGATCTTAAACAAGTCTTCCTAACAAAAACTTGTCTACCTAACAAAAACTTGTCTACCTCATATCATTTCATCTCCAAGTGCCCAAATTTCCCCCCCTTTTTTTTTTTTTTGGCATGCCCCTACTGTCTCTATATTCACTAGAGGGTGACAAGAGGTTCAATATGGATTTTGTTTAACGTTTCAGTCTGAGGTATCTGTTATAGTTACATCAGGTGAGACAGGTGTTCCCAGGAGAGAGAACTGGCTGTCACAGTAGAACACAGAATCTCAATCAGCTGATTAATTGGTAACAGATGGCAGGTGAAGTACACAAGGACTCTGATAACTTGATCACTATACGGTAATCTCTCCATAAATTTGAACAAAATTAATTATTGATATTTTCCCCACACAAAACGGAATGAAATTTTGGTTGTCTAAAAGGAGCGATTTCTGGTCTGTGTTAATTCTGAGTAGCTAAATATAATCAATCTTGAAGTGATTGGAATACTTGTTGAAATAAGTGAATCAAATGCTAAAATATGTCATGTCTGACAGAACCAAGGCCATATGATAAATTCTGAGTAGTGTGGGATGAAGATCATCTCACATTCCTAGTAGATGAGGATTTATAATCAGTACATCTGAGCTATAAAATGTGTCACCTTGATGGGTCTGTCTCGGATTGGGTTAAAGTGCCCACATAACAGCTGTTTTGGACTAACTCAAAGAACTATTGTCTGTGTAAAAGTGTATGGATTTTAGAGGCAATACTGTCTGGAATGCTCTGTTTCAATGAGCAACAGTTCCTCATGCCATTGTAGGACTCGCAAAATATTGCTAAGGAAATTGTCTTAATTATTTTTCTATAATCTTCATACTAGCCTTCTGCAGAATATTTGCCAGGTCATAGTTATTGCAAAATGTACCTGTACTAAATAAATAAATAAATAAATAAATTATACAAGTCAAGTAGGACAAGTGAATCTGATGAAGATAGTCTGTCTGCTCTCACAGAAAAACATAATTCTTCAAATCTGTTATCCAAAAGTTAAATTAGATAATCTGGATGGCCAGATTAGATTTTTCAAATCAATAACTTGGACTTTGTGCTGCCAACAATATGATTAAATATAAAAATATGAGTTATCAGATAAATGTGACTGTGGTTCTGTATACTGTAAAGGTATGAGAGGAAAAGGGGCTCATTTAGAACAGAAGATCCAAGGATCAACTAATCCGCGGATCAAATATGGCCGACCCTACATGACAGAAGAGCCGACTAATCTGCTGATGGTCTCCCCGCCTCCACACAAGCCATTAAACGGATTAAATCAAGGCTCCAGGGTTTAATTGCTACACTACTGCAAGGACGGCACTTGTGGAGATGGGGAGACCATCAATGGATTAGTCAGGTCTTCTTTCATGTAGGGTCTGCCCTATTTGACCAATGGATCAGAAGATCCTCGGATTTTTTATTCTGAATGGCCTCAAATATGCTGCATGACCAGGTACATGTTAAAAACATGCACGGCTATTACTGACTAGTAATATCATAACAAAATTATACTGTAACTTACTACTGTTGATTGTAGAAGACAACTATAATGCTTATAGCTAACATGCTAATAGGTTTGGGGTTTGACCAAAATACTTCTATTCTTGCAAAATCCCTGGTTGCACAAAATGTAGCAAGTACAATGCATCACAAAATAATGAAACAGTAAAAAACAATTCTACGTAATAACTTCATGAAATTTTTTTAATAAAAATATTCTACTAAATCTTTTTTAATTTGGGTTCAAACTGAAATGAGTGGACATCTTTTTCAGATGCTGGATGGTTCTTATCACAGCTTCCGACCACGTGCATTCGTCGAACGTAATTCCCAGCTCTTTGCAGACATGTTTCACGTGTTTGTTGGCCTTGCGATAATTGTGTCTGGGCATCAAGGGAAAGAGATGATGCTCGATGTGGAAGTTGAGACCGCCATGAAACCAGTCCATCCAAACAGGATTGACGATGTTGATGTTGGAGATCACTTGCATGCGGTACCAGTTTTGTGTTGTACATATGTCATTTTCGAGGTAAAATGGTTTGCAATAGTGACTTATAAGCAGTTGGATGTGGAGGACGCCTTCGAAAATAGCTGCCATGCTGTAAAACACAAAGCATTCATACCATGTTGGTAGAAACGAGAGCAACAGACATATCCATGTCCAGTGGATCACAAAAGCTACCCATTCCCTCACATTTTTCTCTTCGCGGAAACTGTCCAGAATGATAGCCACACGACCAAACAAAATGCACGTGGGTAAGAAAGTGATGTGCTGGACTTTGATTGCATAGTATTCGAAGAGGCTGTTGTGTAATGGGAAAAGGCGTTCATTTTGAGCAAATATCGCCTCGTGAGCCTGAGGGTCACTCCATTTGGTCTCTGGGTTGACTGTATTGGTCAGTGCGTGGTGGCTAAAGTGCTCATCTCTCCACCAGCTCCCCGACACCCCAAGACACACGGTACCGAAGAAAGTTCCAAGCCAGCGGTCAATCTTGGCCTTATGGAAACCCTGGGTATGCATGAAATCATGCATGAAAAATCCACACTGATGCCAAAAAGAGGCAAGAAAAAAGGCCCCTAGGTAGTGTACATACCACTTTTCGCTGGCTATCACGCAGAGAAAGGACAATGCCAGGAGACAGAAAGTAATGGCAAATTTACCCGCGTACCACAACATGCTGGTTTCAAAATATCCATTTTCAATAAAAAATTTTTGCAGCTGGCGGAATGCTTCTGTTGCTGGGTCCTCGTCCNTAACTGTAACAAATTACATGCACTCAATAAAGATCTATAAAGTGAGGCCATTTCATTGGGCAACAAAGAAACAATGACCATTAGCAATCATTAGGAGTCCATTGTCTAATGAGATTGGGTTCTCACCATGCTTCAGGTTTAACCACAAACTGTTTTCTAGCTCTTTTATCTTTTTTAATTTAAGGTGAGAAAATTTGTTTACCAGTACCCAATAACATGTTACTAGCAATCTATAATACTTACTACAGCACATGATGTTCGTTTTTTTAAACCAAAATTTCCAAAACTTTTTCTTTTTGCCAAGTGCAGTCAAATCAAAAGTTTATGTGTGAGATAATTCACTGTCACCCAAGCTTATATGCCAGAACACTTTGGGAGTCAGCAAGACCATTTAAGGCATATTTCATGTGAGGGTGGCAGTGTATTATTTCACATACCTACTGACAGAGAGTATAGTCACACTTTACTTCAAAACACCCCTCAAACCTAATAAATGTATGTCACCATAGTCACAGAACCCCTCTAGGTATTTATATACAGATATAAACATGTATATAACCTAATATTTTACTTCAACTGAAAAAGCTCAACTGGTGGTGGTTGAAATAACTGCACTATAAATACATGATTCAAATCCTGTCTCTTATAATATTGATTTATGTATGATGCACCCCATAATACACTCCAAAAGCCTTGTAACTGTAATGAAACAAACACTAAATGAGTTAAAACAGTGTTTTCAATGCGTAGTGATAAGAGCCAGGCCCCAAGGTAATGAACGCTAGTTGCTATGGGTAACTAACAACAAAACGATGTCTAAAATAACTTTATTGGTTTAGGGGACAAAGCAGAGCGGGGTCAAGCAGATTTATCTTACACTCAGGCATCTAATAATAGGTAGTCGTGGGCACAATTGATTTGATCTCCTTACAAAACCCACAACTTTGGTTATCCAACACAACAAAACTCTTCCTTCATTTTGGATTTCTGAGCAAAGATAGTTCTTGATAGCATATAATTGAACCTCAGACAATTTTGATTTCACTAAGCGATAAACTATTATTACAGTAGTTCTTTTAAAGTCTTTAATTAAACCACCTTCAATTTCTTTAAAATTCAATAATTCAATAGTTCTTTTAAAGTCTTTGATTAAACCAGCTTCAATTTCTTTAAAATTCAATAATTTTGAAATTAGGCTAAAACAAGAATTAAGTCGTTTGGTTAAGCTGCCTGAGGTTAGACACGTCCGTCGTGCGTTTTATCATTAATCAAGGAGGAAAATAAACGTACATGAACCAATATCAGCATATCTACAATATCATACACCCAGAGTGTGAGAGAGAACACGTAACCCGCCTCCACTGTCAGTGCGACCCACTGATAACACAGGTGAGTCTCCAATGACCACAGAACCTCGGGGTCATTCCACAAGGATGACAGATAACAGGTTCTTTTAGGTCAGTAGGATCCTGAGCAGCACAGGTCATCCAAGGCCATCAATACATCTAATAAAAAGGTCACACTTAGGGGGTGTCATACTATCTCATCACCCATAGGGTCCCATTAAGGGGGTGTGGCACTATCTCGTCAACTAATGCAGCATGGGATATGTTAATTCCTATTAAAAGGTCACATTCATCTGAGGGTGTGTCTCTGTATCATCACCAATAGAGACATTGCAGACAACTCTGGACAAATCATACATGTCTAACAAAAGAACTCATTAAGGGGGGTGTGACACCAGCTCTAATTATTGTAAAGTGCCACCTTTTTTGTGTACCAAGTCTATATTTTTCTGTTTGGCTGGATTGAAGCAACTTGAATGGATAGAGACATGGTTGGGAGAGGCCTTCAGTACATGTATGTTTGGACAATCACTTACAATATTTAGTGAACCTCCACATACAATGTGTGTGTGTGTGTGTGGTTGGGCATGTGTGTGTGTGTATATATATGTGTGTGTGTGTATTTGTATGTGTGTGTGTGTGGTTGGACATGTGTGTATGTGTGTGTGTGTATGTGCATGCATGCATGCGTGTGTGTGTGTGTGGTTGGGCATGTGTGTATATATGTGTGTAGGTGTGTGTATGGTAGTACACACCTGATAGCACATGGTAGTCTAACAATGGCACAGCTATCTCCATAACACACTGATTCCAGTCAGCTGAATGTGTGTACGTGTATGCATGTGTGCTTGTGCATGTGCATATGTGTGTGTATTCACTTCCTTTTAATTGCAAGTCAAATGATGGATATACAATGAAATGGATAGAAACTTGAACTACGACTGAATCGAATACAGAACATAAGTTCCTGACACTGAATTAAGTCTAACCAGAGAACTTGCTAATGATGATTGAAAGTGATCTGAATATAAAGTTGCCTTCGTATATGAGAACCCATCTCTGTCCTATCTACATATGTAAAATATACCAGGACATATGCAGGTATGAATATTAGAGAGCACATGTTAATTAAGCAAAACATTCTTTCCATATATCTCATGGTACTTCATAAGATGGCACTGTTAATGGATTTATGTTGATCGCTACACCTCTACAGCGAGAAATACACAATTGGTCAGAAAGATATAAGCCCAATAATGCTTATCATTCTAATGAAACCCATTTATCTGGACAGATTCACACTCAGCAGGACTAAGTTGGACCTAAAACTGCCACACATGAACTCATATATACATACATTATATCTTCACCATAAACCCAGGGTCTTATATCAGGATGGCATTGTGACCAAACAAATGACATTACAGTATCATTTACAAGTACCTAATTTAAATGTGCAACTGAAACGGAGATCTTGAGAATGGAAACCACAACCCGAGGTCATCTTCTGACATAAACTTAGGAGCTACTACAAGTAGTTCATGTCTAGGCCCTTACATATATGTAAGCTTTATAAAAAATATGGTCTCACTCATATTTTTGGCCACTTCTCTTGCTATAATAACCCTACCTTTTTTAACAACTTATTTTCTTTTAAACTAAATGAAAAAAAAAAAAAAAACCATCTTCATAATTTTATTAATAACAAAACTAAATTATTTTCACATAAAAGTATCTCCTATTCTATTTCAATTTTGGGTTACATGATGTATCTCAGTCAATTTCTGGTTCAAATTACACTGGGTGTAAACAGGCCCAACTTGCACTTTGCTGCCTACAAAACCAAACGTTTCATCTTTTATCATCCAATCAATTTTTAATAACTTGCCGCATACATTTTTTAGGGTAGATCATAAGTATCCATACACAAATGGCACTGACATTGTGAACTCCTGACCTAAATAAAACTCCAACCACCAACTTTATATATAGGCCTATACCATTTAGTTACATCTCAAAATTATAATTATTATTTTCCAATCAGTTTTCTTGTTCATAAATATATTTTTGTCTGCTTCGATCCTCTTGACAGATCTTTAACCAAAACCAATTTTTTAGCCCTGACAGCATGATATTTCCAACATTGCGCACATGTTTAGAGAGTGGACTTGCTTAGAAATTTTACTGGTACGTGCACATGCATAACAGATGACACGTACTGCATCTGCGATTATGATATCCTATACCAACACAAATACTGGTTATCTATTTTACTCTTGCTTCCTGTCTAGACACTATAACATTTGACACACTTTGAACAGCTAGCTGCATTGCTTCGTTCCTTTCCTCTCACCTTCCTTCTCTTTTTATGACTAGTAGTACTAGTACTATTACTGGTATTCCTGTCATTCAATTAGATTGTATGTGGTGACCTCAACTGAAGAATATTTGAGTTGCAAACTTTCAACTTTCAAAGGAGGGATACAGAAATATTTATTCATAAACAAGAAAACTTGTTGCAGATTTTGGTTAGATGCCTTTATGAAAATAATAATAATAATAAATAAATAAATAAAAATGAATGACCACATAAAATTCTTGTTACTGCTATTAGTTCACATTTAGAATGTCTTTGGTGATATGACCAGCCAAAATGAATGGTCTGGACCCCAGCCCCAACCCCCCCTCCCACATCCACCCAGGCATATTTCCTACAACCTATTAATATTGCCCCACCAACAGACAAACTCCATATTTCACCAAACACTAGTATACTAACAATAAACCCCTAGCCTTTCTTTTGTGAAGAACTATGAAAATAGTTTGGCTGTAAGTTATCTGACTGAAATATGCAGGTAAATAAAGCATTTGAATTCCACACAGATGCACTCACAAAAAGGCAGGGGTTATTCAATCGGGAGTTATTTAATCATATTTGTGGTATATGCAGTATCTTTGGATAAAGAGGACCCTTCAACTTTTAACATAAAAGTGCAAGTGACCCCTAGTAACAAAAAGGCACGTTACATTCTGAGATGTACTGTACTGTACTTCAGAAATTTTAAATTTTGTTCTTAAAACCAACACAAGTAATACTGTTTGTAACAGTATGTAATATATACAGCATTATATCAAAGATACAATTATTTAACTTACAGGTGTTTTAAGTCCCCACATGATATTCAGTGCTCTACATGAGATAGATTTTACAGACTTTGTAAATTATGATACAATAAAGTTACAATCTTATCTTAAAAATATGGCACATCCAGCTGCAATCTTTTAGATAGAAGAAGTGAAAGGGCTTGGCATTGTTTGATACTTCTAATATCTTTGAAAGTTTGTAACTCAAGTATTCTTCAGTTGAGGTCATAATATACAGCCTCAGCACATGGCACAAATACCAGTACTATTTCTAGTTATATCAGGAATAAGGAAGGTAAGAAGGAAGGAAGGAAGGTTGGAAAAAAGGAGAACAGCCATCATACAGATCATAACGCCTAGCTCATATAACACAATTTCAAACAGTGTTACCATTTTACCTCTAAACCCCAGAGAGCTGTCCAGCCATCATTTGGACAACAAATGGCCTCAAAATATGGCCTATGTTTTCAAAAACGAGTGGACAGCTTAGGAAATCTCTGGGAAACGACAGGTTGGGGGCTTGACTTGCTTGAGTTGGAAAAATTGGTGGCAAAATTACAGATTCACATATTGGACTCTCTGTACCCTAAACCCTGCGGAAATCTTTCCACATCTAGATTCTCTTACCCTTTTTGATGCAACATCATTTTTCCTTTCTTTACAAAAAGATACTAAGTTGTTAATTTTTATCACACATATACTGGTAGATACATGATATTGCATTACTTTACTGTCTGACTCTTACAGTGTAGCTATGAAATAAACTGTTAACAGAACTATTGTGAGGGAATAACAGTGAATAAAGAAGAGGTCAACGACAGTAACACCCTTGAACATAATCCTTTTAACCCGTTTGACCTTTTTATATGATGATACTCCAAGTTTAGCTTGCATGTACAAAAAAATATCTTTTTAAAGGCATAGGGGGCATTTGGTTGACCCACTTTTTCCTTCATTCCTAACACTGCCTTTACCATCACAAACATTACATCAAAACACATTTTCAAGATTGATCTTTCTACCTACCAAAATAATGATAAATGTCCAAATGAGTGTCCAAAGAAACATGGTGTGACCATACACAGTGGTTAAAAAAAGATACATCATCGTCCTCCCCCAACCCACCCACCCCTGCCATAAATTAATGCCATCCCTTTTCTTGTCAGTTAACAATCTTAATGCATATAATACAGGATGTCATTTTTTTTGCAGGGTGAAAGCACCCTGAGATTCAGAGGTCACTCACTGGTATTATTAAATCATCTCATACTGATAACAGGGGAGTTTTCCGTTACCAAAGAAATGCAGGGTAGTTGGAGCCCATACTCTTTCTTAAGCAACAGGATTATATTACAAACTTTTGGGGGCTTGGCAGGCCATATTCTGTACTGTTCTGGACTGTCTGACTGGTACATACTAGTATATACAGCAAGCTTAGTAAAGACTATCATTTCAGAAGTTTAGACAGACTCAGATAATGAAGACATTTTCATAATTACTGGGCCATTCCACCCCTCCCCTCCCCCCCCCCCCCCCCCAAAAAAAAAAGATGTTAATGTCAACGTTTACTATATATATAATTTCTCCTGTACCCTCCAAATCTTATGTAACAGTTCACCTTGCAACAAGTCTTTGATCTTCTGTTTTCCAAACATTGTATCCCATAATTATTCAATAGTATTTATTGATCAAATTAAGTAACATTAATATAATCAATATTTGAGTCGTTAAGTATTTTTCTCCTGCTGTGCTACACTGTATCTCTTCATTAATCCAAATATTGTGCATTCAGGACTGCATATAATTAAAGGGACTTACTTGGGGTGGATGGGGATTGGGGGGGGGGGGGTCCCAATAAAAAAAATCATGTGGACTTCTAATTAAAATCAGTCATAGACAATTCAGGGGGGTGGGGTGTTATGTACCCCAATGCCCCGCCCACATCCCCACCCCAATCCGTCTGTGCATGTACCAGTATGATATATACCTGGGATAATACTAAAGCCATAACGGGGTGTTTGCGTTAAACTAGGCAACAAAGAATACGTATATATTTACCTTAGCATAAGGCCTTATACTCTGTGACTCGCACGTACCGCTTTAACTTCGTTTAAACTGCTTCTTAACCACAGTTGGGCTTTAATTCAAAGTGCAATAAGTATTTAACAGTAGCCCATCCGCATTTCAAAATATCAGTATGGTGAAATATAACGAGGTTCTGTGGCGAAACGAAAGTAACCGACCCTACTAGTACCTAAACTCTTCGTTGATACAACTTTAGCTTGACCCGACCGCCTTGGGAGTAATCAGTAACCGCACATGGAAACACCACAAAAGCCGGTGTCGCCCAAACCACCTCGCATTACGCAACGACAACGACGACAACATCTACCTATGACAAAGGTAGAACATTGTTTCAGCTTACCTGCTTTTCTAGGTGTGTCGGAGTTATCTTTTGAGCTTGATTGACGCCCCTGATTTCATGCTGAGCAGCACGCTTACCCCACCGAGGCTTTCCCGCCCAGGCGGTCTTATCTATTTACTACGTTCCCTCACAACTTCCGACTGTCAAAATGAGCTCAACTACAGGTCCAAATAGACTGATGAGATATACCTAAACCCTGTTATCAATGCCAATATTTGCATATATTAGTTTTCATTTGGTAAATAATAGGAAAATATGACATGATACAATATAAATGAGAGTCTATAATAATAAGTATCCTTTCTACAGACGTACGTCTTTCCCTTCTCTGTCAAAATTTGTGTGTATGTATGTGTGTGTGTGGGGGGGGGGGGGGGGGGGGGTCAGCGCAACGTTTCTTGGTTCTGACGCTGGCAAAACGAAACCTGAAGCACACTAACAGACATACATAGGCTACATATGTAAGGTGATTTTGTGGTTGGCCTAGCTATATAGTTAGCGGCTACATGTAGTTCTTTCTTGTAAATTAGACAAACAATTTAAAATGATCTCTACTCACCCCAAATTAAAGGACAGCTAAGGCTGCACTCTATTAGCAAAAAGAACCACTTGTCCAGTATGTCTCCAAAGATGTTCTCACATTAATCGCTGTATAAGGCCTATAGTTACATAAACACAATTAATATCATAAACTTCCACGCATGCTTGGGCAATAAACATTGATCTGTTAAGACCTGTAGCATGAAACCATTCCATTCAATGGCTGTGAATATAAACATTGCAAGCATAGCAACAGCGGCCGTTACTTCTACCTGGCATCGATCGAGGGCAGGTCTAAACTCTGACCAAAACAAAAGGCACTGAGAAAACACGAGACAATGCACCGTACAATCTATACATCTCATATAGTGCATGCTTTTATGTTTACGAAGGCAATCGCTATAAAATTACAAAAACAAACCAATTAGTCTACGTTCTGGGTATTGTAAGTACCGTGCAAAAAGAATGCCTCAAACAACACTACCGGTAGCTAGTATATACAGAGCCGCACAGACTTACATATGCGGGTAGACAGCAGGCTGGCATTTCTGGGTTACGTAATTTTAAAAGGTGTACTTCTTATCCGGGATTTTTTCTCCGTCAAATCGAACTTTCATTGAAAAAACAAAAGCAAATTTCGCCTCCTCACGAATCATATTGCTCGACCAGTTCCTGAACTTCGATTTGACGTTTCATGCCATTTCTAATTTAATAATTTAGTTCTAAATGATTGGCAAGTCACTTAGACTGCCCTGTCTTCCTGTGCATTTCCGTAGGAAATAACGAAATTAGGCACTTAATTTATTGAAGGGGTTCTCTTTTTTCTAAGGTCTGAAATGGGAAAGATTTTGCAAAACATAGAAAACATGCTTGGACACTTTCAAATACAGATAGTATACCTCTATCTTACCGAACAAATACTACTACTTTATCTTGAATAAACATTGCTATATATATACTGTGCAAATACGAGGAAAGCAATCGTTAAAGGGATAATAACTCTTCGTTTCGGCCAAAAAATGAATTTTCCTGGAGTAAACAACAATTTTCCCATACTTACTAATGGTTAATGAATCCATTTTTACATTCAAAGTTAGTCCCTGGTTTTTTTCTAAAAAGTTTGGTTTTTTGTTAAAATCTCTTAAGAGATTTTAACAGAGTATAGCCTTCAATGGAGGTCACGTGGTCTAAAGACAAGCTCGGATATCAGAATAAGAGCTATAACTGCCGTTTTTGTGGTAAAAAAGAATGTATTATATTTCTGTGAGTTCTTCACAATGTTTTTATTGTGAAATATAGATCTCATACGAAGAGTTATTATCCCTTTAAGTACACGTTCATTGTAGATCATAGCACACCTCATGGTTTCCTTTCAAACTGAGTAATACTAAAACCATTGCTTTACATAATTAAGATAAGATTTTGCGATAGCCATCTATACTTGTAGGTACATGTAAGAAAATGTATGATACAAATAATTATTGTAATAATAATAAATTATTGAGCAGTAAATAAATGAGCTTGGCAATTCAATGGAAAACAAAGTCAGCGTACGCCCCATTGCCCCTTGACCACTCAGTATGTGTATATTGTGTTTACCCAGCACGTATGATAATATTATTGATTGGTCAATATGTTTGGACTGGAGAGCACATGCACAGTCGTTCACGTATATAAATTATTTGTTTCCAAGTCATCAATCGAGTGAGGCCCATAGGCTCGTAGGCCTACTCCCACTGCGAAAGCCGCCCTCTCCACACGAAGCTCTATTATGCTTGAGTTCTCAATATCCCCATCCACTTTTCAGATCAAAATTCTCATTTTCTGGTGTTTTTGTCGCAGGTCTTCTTAATGATAGTCAATAAAAGGAATAGCAACTGTTCATTTTGACCAAAAAATGATTTTTCCTGGGGTAAATGCCAATTTTCCCATACTTACCAATGGTTAGTGAATCCATTTCTACATTCAAAGTTAGTCCCTGTTTTTTTTTTTTTTTCTAAAAAGTTTTTTTTCTTTTTTTGTAATAATCTCTTAAGAGATTATTGCAGAGTATTGCCATCCATGGAAGTGACGTGGTCGGATGGCAAGCACAGATTTCTAATTAATTTCTATTACTGCTGTTTGGTGATAAAATAGAAAATATTATATTTCTATGTGTTGTTAACAATGTATTTATTGTGAAATATAGATATCTTACGAAGAGTTATTATCCCTTTAACGAACCGTTACTATCTTTCCCCTCATGCAAATTGGATGAAATCCCTAGTCGATGCGATGCTACCTGCAAATGACGCCACGTGCAAGATGTATGTAGGAAACTGTGCACAGATCAGGTAAAGAGTTGAACTGTAGATATGAAGTGTTACGATATACCAATGATACAGTTAATAAAATAGAACGGAGCAGAATAGAATAGAATAAAAACGAAAGTACGGACACTGCTACTGTAGTATTCGTAGTATGTACATGGATTAAAAAGAATCGAACTCTTCCATTTAAAATTTTTCAAAAAAAATTATTAAAAGTAAGCTAGCGAAAAAAATTGATTGTCCAAGTGGAATTTCTCTTTCACCAGTCTTGAATAATAAAAAAAAGTTACCCGATTTATCTGATCTCACACAAAAATATGAGCTTTCTAAATTATAAGTCTTCGTTACTGTCGCTCGCAGCACCATCTTACATTCTCCAATCGGTCTAACTTATTATTTGAAAGTTGAAATCTGCCACTTGTCAGGAAGCGATTATGATGTCGCATGTCTCAGTACAGAACCTACTATAAAAGCCAATTCAGAAAGTCATCAAGATATTACATCGCGATACCCCAATCAGTTGATGACCAACTTCAAGTACATAATCCCCACCCGGCCAACCCAATATTTTCTGAATGCTTACCAACGCCCCGCCTCTTCCCCTCAAACTTTGCCTCCTTTTTCGCGCCTGTCTACATATATGATTAGTCTTGCTGTCTCTGAAAATGGTACACATGGGGGTCCATGAAAAATATCTTTCAACTTCGCGTACAGTTACAAGCAATGATTTATAAATTTCTGTTCAATTTGCAGTCGTAAACTCAAAATATCGAGGATTTTTGATAACTTTGACTTGGGCAGATCTAGAATATAAATACGCGTACCCTCGCAATTTTGAGTTTGCATCTACACATTGAAAAGAAATACATAAAACATTGATATATGCGATGCAATACGACGGGGAATCAATCGACAGCATAATGCTTTTAATTCTTTAGGGAGATTTGCTTAAGAATAAAAAAATATCACGAATACTTCACGTAAGTTCAATCATAGCCTGGTTTTAGTTACACACATTATGTGATGCAGTGGCGGATTTAGAGGGGGGGGGGGGGGGGGCGGCTTTTTATCCGCGGACCCCCTCCCCTTCAAATAATCCTGGATAAGCCCCTGTGATACTATATTCAGATATAAACACTGACAAGGTTGAAGGTGACCAAACGAGCACACTTGAAGACTAACTTAGTTGATCAATGCTTATTTGTACTAGTTAACATATAGCGTAAGTAACTAAAAGTGGGGCAAAGGGAGTATGATATCGTTCCATGCTCGGGACTTCTCAACTTATCAGTTCACTTGAGCTCAGTGTGGTGATAAAACCTGATAAAACCCCCTTTACACTGGACGGCGTCCTTTCTGCGTCCTTTGTGCGACCCTGAAACTGGCATCGCTGAGGTTGTAGAAAGGAGGCACAAGCATCGCTGTTGTTGCAGAAAAAATGTTCAATGATCGGCCAGTTGTTGGCACATATTTTTTTTTTACTCTCAAACGGGGCCGTACTACGGGACGCAGAAAGGACGCCGCCCAGTGTAAAGGGAGCTTGATTGGAGATAAGATGCCTGCAAGTTGCCAATGGCTAAGGGTGCATTCAGAAATAGTTGATCTGTGGACTAACTAGTCAAATATGGCGCCGTCCACTTGAAAAAGTGCCGAGATTTTATTACTCTTCCCCGGCAGGATCGGCACGCTTTGGCCTCAGGTATCAATTGTTAAGTGCGCCCCATATTTGATCCGAGCACCTGTTAGTCCGTGGAACAACTGGTTGTGAATGCGGTCTATCAAGTAACTGACGAGAGTCAAAATACAGGACAGTCTGGGTCATTGCCCGAGCTTATTTCTCTTGCTGGCTCTTGTCAACACGATATTCTTCTGTCTGCTCGGTTATTTAAAGTTGTCTGTATCATAAAGGAACGAGATGGCAAGTAAAGCCGGTTTGTCACTGGCTGTATTGTACGTTCTTTTGTTGTGTTCTTCGTCCTCTGACGCTGCAAGAATTCTATCGCTGGTTTACCCTGGAAGGAGCCAGTTAGGCCTAACCGTGACGGTGCTGTCAGAGCTGAAAAGTCGAGGGCACGACGTTTGGGCGGTGTTTGCGGACACGTTCGAAATATCGCAATCGCTGCTACAAAAAAATGGAATTAATCTGCTGACTTTTAGATCAAAAGAGAAAATGTTTCTGGACGATCCGGAGTTACAGAAGGACATTTTCATGGCGGCCGTTGAAAACCCAAAACTACGCACAAGCCTGTTTCATATGGCGTCCACTATTCAAAAAGCTTCTAGGATATTCGAAAGTCATTTGGAAGAGATGTTTGTGGACAAGGAACTGGACAGAAAGGTCAGGGAGTTGAAATTTGACCTCATGATTGTTTACGGTTATTGGTTTTTTGCAAAGGCCTACCTCTTCCCTCACCGGTATGCGGTTCCTTACGTGTCAATAGTCCTAGATATGCAGCAGCTTGCTGGTGTTCCAATGCTGCCTTCATTTGTCCCTAGTCTAGCGATAACTGCCAAGTGCTCCGACAACATGAGTCTTTCTCAGCGAATGCTCAATATCGTTCCTTACGTTTTACTGAAGCATTCCTTACAACCTATAACGCCGGAACTTTCCCAGAAGCATGCCCCAGGCCGCCCTTACATGTCTACGCCAGAGCTGATGGCAGAATCAGAGTTGTGGATAGTGGACGGAGGCCAGCCCGCCATTGACCACGTCAAACCGTCACTGCCCAACGTCAAGTACCTAGGAGGTCTTATGACGCGACCCGCAAAGCCACTGCCGAAAGACTTGGAAACATTTCTTAAAAGGCATGACCACGGCGTGGTTCTTGTATCGTTCGGCTCCCTGGTCAAATACATGCCGGACAGAGTAGTTCAGGAACTTTTCGATGCCTTCAAGAACGTGCCTTATGGCGTTATATGGAAGTATAATGGGCAGCCGCTAAAGAATGTCCCGGGTCATGTCAAGATTATGTCTTGGATGCCACAGAATGATATTTTGGGGCATCCTAACACTAAGCTCTTTATCACACACGCTGGAAACAACGGGCAGATGGAGGCACTATACCACGGTGTGCCCATGATAAGCATACCTTTGTTCGGTGACCAAGATTACAACGCGGCAAGGGCGGAACAAAAAGGCATCGCAATAACAATGGACGCGGCATTCTTAAAATCCGAGGATCTTATTTCTGCCATTAATATGATGATGCAAAATGAGACCTATGCCAAGAATATGCGCAGGGCGTCCGCCATTTTCCGCGATCAACCTGGCACCCCCGTGGAACTGGCAGGTTTCTGGATTGACCACGTGATCAAATATGGCGGTTCCTATATGAAGTCCCATGCAAGACTGCTTCCCTGGTACCAGTTCTATATGCTTGATGTTATGTTGGTGTTTATAGCAATTATTTTAATGTTTTTTTTGTTCTGTGCAGTTTGTTGTTCTTTTGTGTGCAAAAAATTACGTAGTCATTCAACTTCCGCTGGGAAACAAAAGACTAAAAAGACCGAATAGAGCATAATTTTACTTTGTAACGAAATATATTACCTCTGCATATATTTCAGTATTTTTTCATTGCGAATGTGTCTAAACAGATAGACTATGTCTTATTTAAACTCAGATAGATTCCCAATCTTTTTCGCCGTTTCTATCTACACTGTAACTTCAAATCCAATCGTATTTCATGGACGACGTGGCAAGAAAGCATTGTTTAGACTCTCAAAAAAGTTAATTGTTGTTAATTCACATATCAAGAAAGCTAAATAAAGTGGATATGGAATACCGGTTTGGCATTATCTCTCAGTTTTCATAATTCGGAAGCTGAATATCTGTGATTGTCAAATACACGAAAACGACAAACAGCATCCTCTTTTGTGGATGGTGATAGAATGCTAGTATCGACCCTTTATAAATCAATTTCTCAAAATTAGTGATTGACGCTTGATGCCTACCAATGGTGTGCATGTCCCATTTTTCCCTTGTGACGTCACAATTTACTTTTGACGTCTTCCTCGCGTTCGTCGGTGTGGCAACCGCCGGAAATGAATAATTAAATGATTTATTGAGTATGTAAAATTTTTATTCCTGTCCATGATCTTAATTCTGTCTGCAGCTACATGGGTATTAAAAAATTACTATGGAAAATTGTTCAAATTCTCAAAATGGCATGTACTTTCAGTAATAAAATCAGACTAGTAAATTGTCATTAGAGCTGTCTTTGAGCTCCCTTTCTCAAAGACAAATACAATGACCACACCTTGTGGGGAACCCCCTTAGACCATCCCGGACCCCACATTACATTAAATAACCCTTATTAATATTAAAACCCCAGGGTTTGGGCACAATGGGCTGTTCTTGGGATAACGCTATCTGCAATACTGCTACAGAGATTCCCAGGTTCCTTGTCTTAAACTCTTCACACGGAAAAGAATGAAACTACATGTTGTAACTTCAACAGAATAATATATTTTGCTACATTAACAGTTACATGGTACAAGTCTCTCTCTCCTCCTCTCTCTCTTCTATCCAGTCTCAATTCTACATCTTCCTCTCCTCCCTTCTCTCCTCTATCCAGTCATTTCTACATCTCACTCCTCCCTAGGTTTAAGTTCCCAGATTTTTTATACTAAACTTTATCTACTAAATTGTCAATCACAAAACTTAAAAACTGATTGGTTACTTCATACGCAAGTCCACCCCTTCCTGGTGGTCACCGTTAATAACTCCCTGTAATCAAGTTCTAACAAATAACCGGCTTCGAAACAAAGGACATTAAAATTTGAACTGCAAGGTGTGAAGTACATGTATTATCTAAAGCTACTTATACAACATGGCTTCTCATGTATGAATTTTATGAAACAATGGCTTCCTCTGATTGAGTTAATACTACACCAAGTATGCAAGTTTTAAAGGTACTAATTACACTTTTTTTTATACTGTGGTTCCTGACAACCTGTGAAGGTCATATCTGTTTTAGTTCTATTTGCTACAATGACACCAACTGATAAAATCACTTTCTTCCAATTAAACCACCTCAAAGGGCTCTATGATTGTTTGAAGATCCAGGTAAGTTCTGTTCAATCGCTGTCAGTGGACAGATTCATCCGATAACAAAGACATTGCAACTTCTTACCTGAAAAACAATCAGAACTGCAGCTCATACTGTATAATTACAGTGTAAGAGAGGTGCATTTCAATCGCTGATAAATTCGGCATCAATGCTAGAAAAGGTCCTTAATGGCCATTTCCTGGCACTATATACCTATGCTGATATAATTAAACAGTTGTCAAGTTTAATTATCAACTGGTGTCAGAGATACAGACGATCAAAGTTGATCATTTTAACATTGAGAGTAATGGAGTTTACGGACTGTTTTACCCTAGTCCGGGCGTGGCGGCCATCTTGTGACGTCATGCCGACTGTAAGAATAGGGGTGAAGGTGGCGAAACTAGCACACTTAGAGACTGCATGAACAAAGGAAGTCGACCCATATGCGTCCTTGTACTGTACAAACATAGAGCACACATAACTAAAAGTGGAGTCAGAGGGAGCATGATATATTTGTCATCTTTCCGTTCTCGGGATTTCTCGACTTATCATGGAAGTTACCAAGGGCACTTCTGGGCCACGTAACTCGATGGCATCGCGCATTGCGACCGATCGCAGGCGTCTCCATTCCATAACTAGCCCATACTCGCGTCATATAATACATTTAGGGGAACTGACGGAAGCCAAAATATAGGACAGTCTGGGTCATAGATCTAGGTTCTCTTACAGACTGTTGTCAACACGTTATATTCTTCTGTCGGCTCGGTTATTTATAGTTGTCTATGTCATAAAGGAACGAGATGGCGAGTAAAACTGGTATGTCACTGGCTGTATTGTACGTTCTTTTGTTGTGCTCTTCAACCTCTGACGGTGCAAGAATTCTGTCGCTGGTTTACCCTGGAAGGAGCCAGTTAGGCCTAACCGTGACAGTGCTGTCAGAGCTGAAAAGTCGAGGGCACGACGTTTGGGCGGTGTTTGCGGACACGTTCGAAATATCGGCCTCGATGTTGCGAGGAAGCGGAATTAATCTGCTGACTTTTAGATCTAAGGAGAAAATGTTTCTGGACGATCCGGAGGTGCAGAGAGATATTTTCATGGCGGCCGTTGAAAACCCAGAACTACGCACAAGCCTGTTTCATATAACGTCCGCTATTCAAAAAATGTCTAGGATATTCGAAAGTTATTTGGAAGAGATGTTTGTGGACAAGGAACTGGACAGAAAGGTCAGTGAGTTAAACTTTGACCTCATGATTGTAAGCGGTTATTGGTTTTTTGCAAAAGCCTATCTCTTCCCTCACCGGTATGCGGTTCCTTACGTGTCAATAGTCCTAGATATGCAGCACCTTGCTGGTGTACCAATGCTGCCTTCATTTGTCCCTAGTCTAGCGATAACTGCCAAGTGCTCCGACAACATGAGTCTTTCTCAACGAATTCTAAACGTTCTTCCTTACCTTTTCCTGAAGCATTCCTTACAACCTATTTCGCCGGAACTTTCCCAGAAGCATGCCCCGGGACGCCCTTACATGTCTACGCCAGAGCTGATGGCAGAATCAGAGTTATGGATAGTGAACGGAGGCCAGCCCGCCATTGACCACGTCAAACCGTCACTGCCCAACGTCAAGTACCTGGGAGGTCTCATGACGCGACCCGCAAAGCCACTGCCGAAAGACTTGGAAACTTTTCTTAAAAAGCATGGCCACGGCGTGGTTCTTGTATCGTTCGGCTCCGTGATCAAATACATGCCAGACAGAGTAGTTCAGGAACTTTTCGAAGCCTTCAAGAACGTGCNGAAGAGATGTTTGTGGACAAGGAACTGGACAGAAAGGTCAGGGAGTTGAAATTTGACCTCATGATTGTTTGCGGTTATTGGTTTTTTGCAAAAGCCTACCTCTTCCCTCACCGGTATGCGGTTCCTTACGTGTCCATAGTCCTAGATATGCAGCAGCTTGCTGGTGTACCAATGCTTCCTTCATTTGTCCCTAGTCTAGCGATAACTGCCAAGTACTCCGACAAAATGAGTCTTCCTCAGCGAATGCTCAACATCGTTCCTTACGTCTTACTGAAGCATTCCTTACAACCTATTACGCCGGAACTTTCCCAGAAGCATGCCCCGGGGCGCCCTTACATGTCTACGCCAGAGCTGATGGCAGAATCAGAGTTGTGGATAGTGGACGGAGGCCAGCCCGCCATTGACCACGTCAAACCGTCACTGCCCAACGTCAAGTACCTGGGAGGTCTTGTGACGCGACCCGCAAAGCCGCTGCCGAAAGACTTGGAGACTTTTCTCAAAAAGCATGACCACGGCGTGGTTCTTGTGTCGTTCGGCTCCCTGGTCAAATACATGCCGGACAGAGTAGTTCTGGAACTTTTCGAAGCCTTCAAGAACGTGCCTTATGGTGTTATATGGAAGTATAATGGGCAGCCGCTAAAAGAATGTCCCGGGTCATGTCAAGATTATGTCTTGGATGCCACAGAATGATATTTTGGGGCATCCTAACACTAAGCTCTTTATAACACACGCTGGAAACAACGGGCAGATGGAGGCACTATACCACGGTGTGCCCATGATAAGCATACCTTTGTTCGGTGACCAAGATTACAACGCGGCAAGGGCGGAACAAAAAGGCATTGCAATAACAATGGACGCGGCATTCTTAAAATCCGAGAATCTTATTTCTGCCATTAATATGATGATGCAAAACGATACCTATGCCAAGAACATGCGCAGGGCGTCCGCCATTTTTCGCGATCAACCTGGCACTCCCGTGGAACTGGCAGGTTTCTGGATTGACCACGTGATCAAACATGGCGGTTCCTATATGAAATCCCATGCAAGACTGCTTCCCTGGTACCAGTTCTATATGCTTGATGTTATGTTGGTGTTTTTAGCAATTATTTTATTGATTTGTTTGTTCTGTGGAGTTTGTTGTTCCTTTGTGTGCAAAAAATTGCGTAGTCAGTCAACTTCCGCTGGGAAACAAAAGACCCAAAAGACCGAATAGAGCATAATTTTTACTTTGTAACGAAATATAGTAAGCCTACCGCTGCATATATTTCAGTATTGCTTTCATTGTGTCTAAACAGATAGTCTATGTTTTATTTAAACTTCTGAGATAGATTCCCAATCTTTTTCGCCGTTTCTATCTACACTGTAACTTCACTTCAGTAAATTCCATCGTATTTCATGGACGACTCCCAAATAAGTTACCTAATTTGTTGTTAATTCATATATCAAGGAAGCTCAATAAAACGGATGTGGCAAACCAGTTTGGTATTATGTTTCAGTTTTCATAATGCGGAAGCTGAATACATGTGCATCTGTTATTGTCAAAGATACGAAAACGACAAACAGCATCCTCTTTCGTGGATGAGGATAGAATGCTAGTATCGACCCTGTATAAATCAATTTCTTAAAATTAGTGATAACGCTTGGTGCCTACCAATGGTGTCCATGTCGCATTTTTCCCTTGTGACGTCACAATTTACTTTTGACGTCTCCCTCGCCACAATCGTTGGTGTGGCAACCGCCGCAAATGAATGTGATTAGTGATGACAAGAGGCTGTTGGTATTATTTTATAATTTGTTTTGCTTGTTGTGGATTACTTTACGTCGCTCTGAAGCAACGGTATAACAAATTCAAGGTAGAAAGTAAATATTGGCCTCCCACGGTATGGAAAAACATGTTTACAAAATCTAAAGGCAAGTTTGCATAATAAATATCAATTTTAAATGAAAATTAAGTCTTAAATGTTATTGACCATCAGGAACAAGCTTGTAGGAGAAGTTAGATACTGCCACAAGTAGTATTTTTGTTCAATTTTGGACATTTAAAGAATACATCTACTTCAAACATGAAAGATTCATGCCAGTATATCTGGACCATCGCTGATAACACAAATCCGTACAAATATAGACTACATCAAAACTCTTATTTTATAGGCACGTAATATATATGCAGAATTGAGCATCAGTATAAGTAATAATTTTGAATAATACTGAAATTTATATTTTTTTCAGAGCCACAAAACTCGCAAACGACGCAATCTGCACGAGCAATTTAATACGAGTCCATCGTCTGGTAACTAGCCAAAATTTGATTGACTTTTTGCGATAAAACTTTTAATACTCTCTCTCTCTTTTTGTTTCTCCAAAAACCAAAATTCAGAATTTGAGGCGAATGCAGAAGATTATTATAATCCAAAATTTGTTTTACTTTTCAGTGTTCAGAACAGGAGAAAAAAAAAAAACATTGTTTGCAGACAAATGGCCGAAATTTATGAAACAGAATCGGACGTACCTACCTTGATATTGACGAGATTAACTATGTGACTGTGACTTTGATGAGCCACGTGCAATATTTTGCGGTCTATTAATGGCTTAGATAGAAATATTTGGTTCACTGGACTGAATCAATCGAGAACTCACTTCGTCGCTACTCGTTGCAAGCCCGCAGTAGAAGTTCACTGACTGTTTTTTTTTTATTCCATTCAGTTTATTCTTTATGATACCATAAAACCAGGCAAAAGTTATGTAAATCAAACAATGAACGTTTCCCTAAAATAGGAAATGAATAGTAGGGACAAGAGCAACTGTCACAATATTTCTGAATTGTTGTTACCCTGTATATACAAGTCCAAGAAAAATTCTTACCACAGTTTTTCAACGTTTCCTTTTTCACGGCTGTTTCCAGTATTAGTGAAGAGACAACAAAATTGTATATGATAATCAAGATTCTACGATATATTCATTGTAAGCAACATATAAATATGATAAATACCATTTTATCACCAAAACGGCGGCTATCGCAATAAATCTAAAAACTGTGCTTGTCATCGGACCACTTGAACCTTCATAGATGGTTACATGTACGCTTCGTAATATTTTCTGAAGAGTTTTTTGCACGCTTTGAAAAAAAAACAACAAAAAACCATCGACCTACTTTACACGTGGGAATTAACGGATTGGTAACCACTGGAAAGCATGGGAAGATCGCCGTTTATCTCAACAAAAATCCATTTCCCGCCAAAATGAAAAGCTGTTATCCATTTAAGACACATTGATCAACCAAACCAAATAATACGACAAAAACTGACTATTGCATAATGTTGTAAAGTGAAATAAAACACTCATCACTAACCAGTCAATTTCAGCAGTTTACACAATTACTCTGAGTCAGAAAATTTGAAAAAGTCCAACTTATACTGCACTAAAGTCTATCACAGTGCTATGACACGTACTGTACTACGCCATGAATACGTTTCACTATTCTGGTACGTATATCTAATTATTATTATTAAAATAAAAAAAATAATGATTAAATAATCATAACAACTCATGGGTTCTCCCTGCCTTTCTCCTTATTTGCATCTGTGTGTTGTGGGTTATTGTGTGGAAAAGCCGCCTGGTTGTTGTTGTGGTTGTTGTTGCCCTACGTTTTGTCTGAACATTTGTTTTCCTGAATCTTTGTGCAATGCTTTTGTCACCCCATTTGAGAAATACCTTATACAATATTATAAACTAACAATGGACCAGTTCAGCGATACTTATCATCTTTCAGTGTGTTACCTGTGCACCACACAGCTCAACTAACACAGTGCGATTCATGCGCGGTGTCTACCTGGTTCACATTAAATGGAGTAAATCATCGAAATGTGCCTTGTGTAGGATTTTTGAAAGAGCCTCTTAAAAGATGCCTAAATATACATTTAAAATATTTAAACCGGTTCTGATAATACTGCAGACCGCGGCTTCTAATTGTGCCAACGGTTGCGTATGTCATTTAGTACAGTTATCATTTGCCGGAATTAGTAGGCCTATATTTGTATTGAGTTGAAATGCCACGAGACAGCCAACGAGAAAGATGGAATGAAACGAGACGCATGTAACGGCACCGGTGTAACGAAACTGAGGGTCCTTGTACCAAAAAACCTTCCCCTCCCTTTAGTTATAATGGTTACGGTTACCCTGACCTAAGTGGGGGTAAAAATATCTAGGGCGACGAATACCTGTGCAAATGAATGTGAAATGAACTCTCTATCATGGGGGCTCTCTGTCACGTTACACTGGTCACCAGAATACTAGTAAAAACTGCAGGTACCTTATACGGGCAGCTGGGGTAGGTGGATGATATGATACTGGTACTTCACGATTTGTGTGCCTCATTGTGTATTACTTTACAGTTTTTTTTATAGAAAACTACAACAGATGGGCTTCAGCAAATGGGGAAATGTAAGCATAAGTGGCCAATTATACTATAACTTCGAAAGGTTCCCCCCCCCCCCCCCATTAACTCCCACAACTCCAGTACTAGTGCCCCGGCCGGCCCTCCCATTCCGCTCGACCTTGAAATATTATTTTGACGAATCGGGACGGAAAATCTGGTGCGTTTAAAGCCGAAATATAGATGTAATCGTTTTAGAGAAATAATATAATATAATTGAGTATCTTCCTAATATGCATTCAAGTTGCAAACTGTTAGTTATCCACGTACCGGCACATCACGTATCAGTCAAGGCATTGTTTACCTTTGGTGAGACTTGACCTACTTCTTTAAATGACTAGTTGAAATGACGTCATCGAAGGATTCCCCCGCCGTTTTATAAATTCTGTCTAAATTTCAACTTTGAATTTTATGGACGCACATTATCATGTCTCTTATAATTCTCAATCACAACTTTCCTGGGTAAAATGCCGGGATTTAGCTCAGATTATGATTTATAGCCCATTTTATGTAGAACCACCTGACCGGATGTTGCAATGTCCAGCCAACCAAATCACTCCTTACAAACAGTGTATGGAGTTTTTCTAGGAACTGAAAGTATTCTTCGAAAACCCGATATTCCATGTGCGCGCTTTCCTGTCAATAAAACGCCACTACGATACAAGTTACACCTTAGAAAAGATTCAAAAGAGAGGTAGAACATCGGGCAGCAATACCAGGAAATCGTCAGGAGAGGTGAGTCCCTTACTACAACTAGCACTTCGGCCACGGTACATCTTTGCAAACATCTAATTTACATCACTTACTAGACTAGTCATTTCATCTACGGTAGGTCAGAGAGTAAAAAATGCAACACCTACAATATATTATTCTAATTATCTGTTCAGAAATTACGTTTAGGAAGCTGGAAAAAGCGGGGGTGGGGAACGACGGTGGCACAATTTGAAGACCATTAGCCGGAGATGTTTTCTGGGGGTGTTTTCTGTAAAAACACAATACACGAGTAATTTAAATCGGGCAAATTATCCTCTGCCAGTAATTCACAAAAATATGACAGTTACATTTTTTGATGATATGTGAGCTTCTGACAATTTGACTTCAAGTTAATTGTAGATATGTACGAGTATTCCCTGCATGTCTTCTTCAGTTCAACTTCTTTTAGATTTGTGAAAAATGGATTCAATTCAAGTAAAGGCATACTGAAATTTACAATGTAGTAAATGGAAAATGTAGGCAAAATTTTTGACCCTTTACGCGAAAGAAATTTTAAAAACAAAGGTGACCACATATGGGGTTATGGAACCCTATAAGTAAAAATTCTTTGCCAAATTTGAATGGTCACTGAAATTTGATAATTAAATGAAAAAAAAAAAAAAAACCCAACCCCAGTTATTGAACACCGCCACATTCTCCATTTCCTCCAGAATTCTGAATGGTTTCATCGCTGACAGTGGTGTTAAATTTGACATAAAAATAAATGTCTTAATAGAATAATACTGAAACATGATTCTGCTATGATTGAGATTATTATCACCTAATGCATCAATTGTTCAGGCCTACTCAATTCTCATGTTTCCAAGTCCATATTCTTTAAAGTGCGTCTCTGTGGTCATTTGGCCAAAGGTAATTTTGGTTAAATATGCTGCATTTTTGGTCAACTTATGATGGTTCTACTTAGTATGTATTTATAATAATAGCTATAACTATGTAACTTGTCTTTCACAAATACAAGAAAAGTAACATTATAGCCGTATAAATTTTCTTATATTTGTGTAAGGTAATTCTCTGGTGAATCTGTGCTGTAATACTGATTATTTCCAACCAACAACTCCAGTTAAACGTAAGTCTTTTGTAGAAAGTACTGGTCTCAAACAAGAGCTTGGTCTTTGTCATAATAATAATAATGGTCACAATGTTTCATTTAATTGAACTGCAAATGATCATTNCCCCCCCCCCCCCCATTAACTCCCACAACTCCAGTACTAGTGCCCCGGCCGGCCCTCCCATTCCGCTCGACCTTGAAATATTATTTTGACGAATCGGGACGGAAAATCTGGTGCGTTTAAAGCCGAAATATAGATGTAATCGTTTTAGAGAAATAATATAATATAATTGAGTATCTTCCTAATATGCATTCAAGTTGCAAACTGTTAGTTATCCACGTACCGGCACATCACGTATCAGTCAAGGCATTGTTTACCTTTGGTGAGACTTGACCTACTTCTTTAAATGACTAGTTGAAATGACGTCATCGAAGGATTCCCCCGCCGTTTTATAAATTCTGTCTAAATTTCAACTTTGAATTTTATGGACGCACATTATCATGTCTCTTATAATTCTCAATCACAACTTTCCTGGGTAAAATGCCGGGATTTAGCTCAGATTATGATTTATAGCCCATTTTATGTAGAACCACCTGACCGGATGTTGCAATGTCCAGCCAACCAAATCACTCCTTACAAACAGTGTATGGAGTTTTTCTAGGAACTGAAAGTATTCTTCGAAAACCCGATATTCCATGTGCGCGCTTTCCTGTCAATAAAACGCCACTACGATACAAGTTACACCTTAGAAAAGATTCAAAAGAGAGGTAGAACATCGGGCAGCAATACCAGGAAATCGTCAGGAGAGGTGAGTCCCTTACTACAACTAGCACTTCGGCCACGGTACATCTTTGCAAACATCTAATTTACATCACTTACTAGACTAGTCATTTCATCTACGGTAGGTCAGAGAGTAAAAAATGCAACACCTACAATATATTATTCTAATTATCTGTTCAGAAATTACGTTTAGGAAGCTGGAAAAAGCGGGGGTGGGGAACGACGGTGGCACAATTTGAAGACCATTAGCCGGAGATGTTTTCTGGGGGTGTTTTCTGTAAAAACACAATACACGAGTAATTTAAATCGGGCAAATTATCCTCTGCCAGTAATTCACAAAAATATGACAGTTACATTTTTTGATGATATGTGAGCTTCTGACAATTTGACTTCAAGTTAATTGTAGATATGTACGAGTATTCCCTGCATGTCTTCTTCAGTTCAACTTCTTTTAGATTTGTGAAAAATGGATTCAATTCAAGTAAAGGCATACTGAAATTTACAATGTAGTAAATGGAAAATGTAGGCAAAATTTTTGACCCTTTACGCGAAAGAAATTTTAAAAACAAAGGTGACCACATATGGGGTTATGGAACCCTATAAGTAAAAATTCTTTACCAAATTTGAATGGTCACTGAAATTTGATAATTAAATGAAAAAAAAAAAAAAAACCCAACCCCAGTTATTGAACACCGCCACATTCTCCATTTCCTCCAGAATTCTGAATGGTTTCATCGCTGACAGTGGTGTTAAATTTGACATAAAAATAAATGTCTTAATAGAATAATACTGAAACATGATTCTGCTATGATTGAGATTATTATCACCTAATGCATCAATTGTTCAGGCCTACTCAATTCTCATGTTTCCAAGTCCATATTCTTTAAAGTGCGTCTCTGTGGTCATTTGGCCAAAGGTAATTTTGGTTAAATATGCTGCATTTTTGGTCAACTTATGATGGTTCTACTTAGTATGTATTTATAATAATAGCTATAACTATGTAACTTGTCTTTCACAAATACAAGAAAAGTAACATTATAGCCGTATAAATTTTCTTATATTTGTGTAAGGTAATTCTCTGGTGAATCTGTGCTGTAATACTGATTATTTCCAACCAACAACTCCAGTTAAACGTAAGTCTTTTGTAGAAAGTACTGGTCTCAAACAAGAGCTTGGTCTTTGTCATAATAATAATAATGGTCACAATGTTTCATTTAATTGAACTGCAAATGATCATTTGAGCCAAAGTAGAGTGAAATGTTGATCTTAGAGAAAAAGACCCATTTTCAGGGTGCTCTACTTTTATAGTCTGAACTAAATTGAGCTGTCTTAACTTAGCTGGAAATGCGGTTCACAGTTTTATCAGGTGTAATAGGACTGTAGAAAAGGTGTGCCGTGAAGATTTTTGACATTTAATATCTTTTTCCTGTGTATAGATGACTTCCTTAAGAAGTTTTGTATTTAGGGGTTGTTATTTCTTAATGACACTTGTCTGTCACATGTTTGGAGGAGATGACAAGATTAAAGTACTTAACTATTTCAGGAAGATGTTGAGTTTAAATACTGCTATTTTTTTTTTTCAAAGGATATATTAACTTATAGCTCTTTAAAGGGAAATGGAGGAAGTATTGGCTTTAAAAGCACACAATGCACATGAGGCCTTTTCATGGTGAAAAAAGAAATTATATTTTAACAAAAATTAAGATGTTGATAATGATAATTTTCCTGAAAATTTCAACAACTTCAGTTCATCTCCAAAATCATTGAAATTGTTGAGAAATGTACAATCTATAAATGAGTTTTATGAATCTAATTTTACAAGTTATAAGTGAAATTCACTAAGCTTTCTCCATGAGTAAGTGGTACTGAACAGGGGCGGATTTAGGCCGTCTTCTGGGTCTTCCGGAAGACGGTCAGATTTTCAAGTTTACATTGACGAGTATCTAATTTTTTGTGTCGGAAGACGGTCAAAAATGGAGGATGGATCAACAAAGATAATTTGGAAGACTGTCAGAAAATATTTCTGAATCCGCCCCTGCTAAGTAAGTGGTTAACTCGATAATTAGAAACTTAATCTTACAACTGAAAAAAAAAAAAATGAACATAATTACATTATCCATTTGTGATAAGGCACAACTTGATGATTAAGGAAAAAAAAATTAAATTTCCAGGAAAATTACTCAGTTTGCTATATATTAAGCTTTGCGGTTAGCATTTTTGTTCATACAAACTCAACGACATCTGTAGGGATGAAAAATAATGTAATCAAAGCTGGGAATCATTTTGTAACCTTTACTTTATTTTGCTGAGATAACTCTGTGCCATGAGTTGGGCATCCCAGTGACTGACTCCCAGTGTCTATTGGCTGGCACAGATGACCTTAAGGTCACGGCCTCTCTTTAGAGCACATTCAGAACAGATGATTGGCTGACTAAATATGGCCGACAAAATTTAAAAACAGCACCACTTTATCCTCTGATCTTCTTAGAGACCATTCCCACATATATTTAGATCGATCTATTTCCCCTGGGGAGTCTCACTAGATTGCTGTCAGCTTAATTGGCTAAAATGTCTGTCCCGCCTACTAAAAGCTGTAAGGGGGTAATTAACTTTGGTGCGCGCTCGGCTCCCGGAAGCTGACAGCAATTTAGCGTGAACCCCCAGGGAGTTAGGTTGATCCAGATAGATCGATCTAAATCTGTGGGAACCCAGTCTTAGTCTGTGAATCTGTTAGTCCGTGGATTAACTCGTTCTGAATGCGCTCTTTGGAAGTGCTCGAAGTCCATTTTTAAACCGTGCTGCATGTACCCGCTATAAGCTTCATGTTTCCACTGCTTGACACAGATACACACAGCTTGCCTTATTGGGAATGGTATGAAAAAATGTAGAATTATCCCCAAGAGGAATAAGCTCGCTATAGATTTGTTTGCAGAAGTGTAAAAAATGTGAAAGTAATTGATGATACAGAATTTCTGAAGATCCATCTTCCCGCCTTAGAGATCTCCGAGGAATTTGAAACAGTAGTTCTTTTGACAAATTAGCCATTAGGTAGTGTTGATATTTTGAAAAAATTTGCTCACACAGTATATATAGATATCATGTTTAATCCAGTTATTAATTTAACCATTCGAGTATTTTGAGATGTGTTCTCACAAACACAAATGAAACCATTTCTAAGTCAAGTCAAATGGCAGTGCATTTATCAAAATGCTTGTCTTCGTTGTTGAAATGAAATTAGTTGAAGAATGTGAAGTTGAGTGGAATTATGGTAATATACCTGAGTATTTGATGGTTTTTACTCCAAAACCTTATTCTTATTCCAAAACAAAATCCTAAGATAAGCAAAGTTGAAATTTTCAAACCAGTTTTACAAGCGTGCTAAAGTAAGAACTGGCTGTCTTTTGTATTTCATCCCTTTACTAGGCATTATCTTGGCTTTTGTCAACATCTTTATTTTAATGGACAAAATATGATTTTATCAGTCTGAAACCTTCGATTTAATGTTCTTCAAGCCATATGTATATTATATAGTAAGGTTTTTACTTTTAATCCTATTACATATCTACAAATATTATTAGAGGCTTAAAATACATACTGTTTATTGTTTGCATGAACTCACAGACCTTATCTAGCACCTGTTGCTATAATTTTTCATTTTAACAGCTTTATACCCATTGACTCTTCAACTATTACCATGTGTTTGTCCAAAAAGTAGCAGCATACAAGGATATTTAGCTCCACCAATGAAGAGGATTAGGATTTCCTTGATGTTGTTTTGACTGTATGTGTGTTGGTGAGTGCCACTGTTAGTGGGACTGGAGTCTGGAGAGCATACATGACCTAATTATTGTCAGAAAATAACCGCCCCATGGATGATAGTTTTATTTTTAGTCCTACGGAATGGCCTTACTCTGTTACTTAGTCTTAGTGATATTTTAAGACAAAAATACATTGAAAAGGTCATACATATATTTTTTAATGATAGTAGTATAAAAGTTGAGTTTTGAAAAATATTCTATAGTGTTATGGAATTTGCAAGTTTGAAAGATGATATTTAATTAGGAAGAGAAAATTGAGTAACTAAGGAAGAAAACTCAAATGTAAATATAATGGGATACTTTAAACCACAACTCACTGATTAAACCAATGAAACAATAAATGAAAATATGGTGATATTTAATTGTGTTTAATGTCTTTATTGGTGAAATTTGCATTTAATCATGTGCCATAATCTTACATTCTACCTTATCATACAGCATGATGGATCCCGCGAGATTGCGCATGCGCACTGGAAGCATCATGTGTCTGCGAACTTGTGAAGCGTCAACACAGTTCTTTCGTACCTCGGTGGTTATATTTAATTTTCATAATACTATCGACAAATCAACAACAAGAACTTTATATTTTATTGCCAATTATCACCAAAGAGGCTAACACTATTTATGGGTATATACGTGTAAGAATGAGCTACTTGTACAGTAGTTCAAGGCAGGCAGGCAGGCACACACACACACACATACACGCGCATGCGCGCATTCAGTCAGAGCACCTTCAGAACAAGTTGATCCGTGGGCTAACAAATCCACAAACTAAATATGGCCAACCCACTGAAAATATGTGCCGACTAATTTCTGGATTCCCCCCGCCTCCATACATACGGTCGCTGCAAGGGCATTGCAATTAAACCTCGGAGCAGAGATTAAATCCTTTTAACGGCACATGTAAAAGTGGGGAAACCATCAGGGGATTAATTAAACAGTGCTGCTTTTAAGTGGGGTCGGCCATATTTAGTAGACGGATCAGTTAGTAGGCTGATCATCCGTTCTGAATGCGCTTTCATGTTTCAAGTCGACAGCCAGTTTCCTGTTTCTCATTAAAAAACATTGTGAAATAGTGATTCTGGGAAATTTTATTGCGATGATGTTGCTACATCTGAGGAAATAACTCTGGCGTAAGCATGTGCCCAGACCTTGTCCTATTTTTGTGAAAGGCTAAATATAATTTCTCAGAATTGTTCTTTGCTTAAAAATAGCAGGATTTAAATTAAAAGCTAATAAGTAAGGGAATCAATATATATATATTATCTTGAGTAAATGTCATGATCTCAGGATGCAAACTTTTCATTAGACATTTTAGGTTAAGTGCTTTATTTTAGATTTGTTTCTCAGAGGTGTAATGGTGTTTTTATTATAATACAATATTTAATAACTTTAGTTACTTGACTAACTCTCCATATTAAAATATGATAAAAGTTTACTTTGGCTATTATAGTGTACATACAATAAATGATGAAAAGACATTACAGTTGATAAGAATAATTATATTTTTAGATTGCATACTAGTTCTTCAGTCTGTGCGAAAAATCTTGTGGGCTATAAGCCCTTTGGGCCATCAGAGGGTAAAAATTGGGTTAATTAAAATTAAAGCTTTTTTTTACTAACCCTTTGTCTCTTTAGGTGTGTAATTGCCTTCAGATAGAGCCAAATGACACAGACTAATACTTATTTGAGCTTAAAATGCCAATTTTCAGCAATGTGTTAAAAGACTTTGGGATATATGAGGACGTCAATTTTCCGAATTTCAGTTAGGTAAAATAGCATTTTATTGCTTTTGAAATCGGCCAGTGTTTAACCAGAATTATAGATTGTGTGTGCTTTCCTTAGTTTTCCTAGAAATCTAACTTACCTATGGTATTGTCAACTCGCTAGTATATTCCCATATGATAACAACTGTATATTTAAGTACACGAGTGACTGAAAAGTATTTTTCTTAGATTTGCATTAGATTTAATAGAGCATTTGATTGTCATTAATATCCTAATGGACGGAAGACGCAAAATTATTATCTTGCATTTTCTAACGTAAATTAAGAATAATAATATCACAAATTTTCTGTACAATAATTAATCAAAATGTGTTGAGATACAGAAACATTTGGAGTGATTTCATTCCACATTGTTGCATGTGGATTTTAACATAATTTGATGTAAAATATATTCAAACCTGTCACTTATGTTCTGCAAAGTTTGACAGTACGTATGGTTAATTTGACCCTCGGGCTCTCAGCAAGCGACTGTCAGTAAATAGTATTGCAGTCTCAGCTAGAAGAGCAATTTTTTGCAAAATATTACGTATTAGATCTTTTATTAATTATTTCACCTAAAGTTTCCTTCAAAGTATTATTTTTGATTTAAGAAAAAAATCTAACAAAAACTGGTGTGAATACAAGAAGAGTGTGTTTTGAGGTAGTGTTGACTGAAACTAAGACTCAGGCCAACATTTAATTGAATTTTCCAATTAATTAGTTAGACTGAAGCATGGCGAGACTTCTTTTGCCTTTTGACAGAAAACTCTCTCCATTTATTTATGTTTTTATTGAAAAAAAAAAAAAAAAAAAAAACAGGGAGAGTAGAAATATGAAATTAAGATGGAGAAAAGAAGACATTTAGAGAATTTTAACTCCCAACTCCACTTTGTCTACTGTTAAAATCTATCATTTCAGCATTCTACTACTATCAGTATTAAAGAGTTCTTTTAAAGAATGTGACGGTGAGTTTTAGGCTCTATAGAAAAAATTGTCGTATCACTCACGAACTTATACAGTGAATTTCCCAGGTCAGTTATCAAATGATACTATTTATTTAAAAGTCAGAGTAAATTACCTTTTTCCATTTGACATGAGCTCATTATCTAGAGTGAACTGAGGTATAGCTGTAGAGAAATGTGGGCAGCATCTCTTGGCCTATGGGATTCCCAACTACTAGTACTAGTGTTTGAATGCAGAGATTAAAAACCAGGGATAAAAATATGGCTGCTGACAGAATGGAAGCTGATTTATTTGTCAGTGGCTCCAAATGTTACAGCGTAGCAATAGGCTATTAGTTATCTGCTCAGCCTCACATGGTGCAGCTTGGCTTTCATACAGTATTTGTGTGTTAATGTTATGCAGAACCAGCAGGGAATGGCAGGCGCGCACTGTTTATGGGTATATATGTACTACGTTAGAGACCTATATTTACTATTGTATACATAGTAAGTATTTTATAGTCTCTCTCATAAGGCAGAGTGGACTTTCTCCGTGTCATGTTTGTGAACAGAGCCAGACAGACAGACAGACAGACAGATACCAACATAGCAAGCAAATGAACAGGCTAAAAGGCAGACAGACAACAAGATAGGTAGCAAAAAAGGTAGGCAGGCAGACAGACATACAGAGATAAGGCATGCAGACAGACAGAGAGACATGCGGACAGACAAACAGACAGACAGATAGCTAAAAAGCAGGTCAAGAAACAGAGAGTTAAAGAAGCAGGCTGACATGTACTATTATGTGGAGTAGTTTGTATTTCCTGAAAGGAATCTAGGTGCTCTGGTACCAGGAAAAAAGGGCCTTGTAGTACTACAGGCCATGTGGATGCACATATCAGCATACTAATACATATCTTTATTCTGCCAACTAATTATTGTAACCAATTCACCAGACATCACTTAATCATAGTCTGGGGAATTATTTTTAGCTAGCATTATATATCCTGGAGGGAAAATATGGTTTCCACTATAAATATTATATCTGAGGGGATGTATGTGGTAATTTCTGAACTTGGGGAGAAGAAAAGAGGCAGGAAGGAGGAAGAGAGCGAGAGGGGGAGAGGATAGGGAGAAAGAGAGAGAAGGGGGTGACAGAGGACCTCTTTCAGACCTGTACTTAAAGTGATAATGGAAAAATAAAACAAGGCTGCCTGCCTGCATAATTTTCTGCAGTCTCCCTCAAGCCAATAATCCAAAACGACTGATAAGACTGACAATCACGTGACTTGTCACGTGTCGTAAGTCAATAAACACACACACACACATACGCACACACACTAAGTATGATAACATGCACAGCCCTACAAAGCTACATGTGCAATTAAAAAAAATAATTTACCAGTCTCACAGAAAGGCCATTGCCAAGGAGCACACTTACTAATGTTCCTGTTGCATGCTGCCTCTGGTTGGGTAAGGTTGCCCTGAGCAGGCCACAGTCACCTCATGTGGTTTCTTGCCTAATGATATCTGTAAAATGACATTTCTTGGAATACAGCAAATAGAAACTGAAGGGCTCGCTAGAACTTCCTCAGGCAAGAAAATATCATTTACTCAGCATATTACCCTTCATGTCAGGCAATACTGGAGTTAAAAATAAAACGGACCTGTCGCCTTACCGCATGGAGAAAAAACCCGGAGGAATGTATTTTATGTCATCTGAGTGAGTAAGGATCTTGCAAAAAAAGTCATCAAAGAGACCCCTGGAATTTCCTAGAACTAAGTCTTGATTAGACTTACATAGTGTTTTTGCTTGTACAAAAAGAAAAAAATGGTGCATGGAATAAATTGAATAAAAGTTTGAATAAATAAAATAATTAATTAAATATTCCATTTGTGTGTATTCGATGGGGGTGGGGGGATAACCAAGAAAATCGCAATTGAGCAAACTATTGGAGATGTTCTGATGGACTTAAAGGAGTAACTTTTTTATCAGAGACTTTTCATCTCCATTACTACAACCAATATCCACATTTATCATTATTGACACATTTTGTTGATTCATCCTCCATTTTTGAACATCCCCCAACAGAAAAAATTAGATACCCATGGCCATTAATATCAGCTTGAAAATCTGACCGTCTTCCAGAAGACCCTGAAGACAGCCCCTGCCCATGTACGCAACTTTTCAAAATTGTACTACTGAAGAAGCCACAAAGAAACCCTTCAGTATATGATAATCTTGGTTTTGATGTTTTGATGCTCAGTTGAGGGGTTTCATCCAAAGAATGTGAGCAAAAGTTCTAGTTAAAAAAAAAAATTTAGTATCTAGAGTCACTTTGTGTAGTAAATTGTAGACAATTTCTTTATAAGTAAAATCATCTCCTTTGACTTAAAGCAATAATAACTCTTCCTTTGAGATTCAAAAGTCCGCATGAAATACATTGTAAACAACGCATGGAAATATATTCTATTGTATTTTACCACTAAAACGGCCATTATTGTAGGAAAACTAAAATCTGTGCTTGTCAGTAGGGCTTTCGATCCCTTTTTTCGGGCCGACAAGTGCATTTGTTGCTAATGACGTAATGGTGTCACGCGGATTCTCGCGTTCATTCGAGACCAAAATAACATGGCAGGAAACCCTCAGACGTAAGTTGCGAGTTTTTGTACAGTGCGTCGGATAACGAAAAGCCCAGAATGGCACACATTGTGGATATAAATGCATTTTTAACAAAAAGACGAATATATCTCATGAATCTTATATAGTGTTGTTGTTGTCTGCTTTTCCCGCAGTTTTAAGTAGGTCACCAGTGACTTTGCAATGTCAGAGAGAGAGCTCCGTCAGTTAAAATCTCTTAAGAGATTTTAACAAAAAACCGTACGTTTAGGAAAAAAACCTGGATTAACTTTGAATGCAGGAATGGGGTCGTTGGCCATTGGTAAGTACGGGAAAATTGCCGTTTTTTCCAGGAAAATCCAATTTTTGGCCAAAACGAAGAGTTATTATGACTTTAAGAAAATGTGAGAAGACTTACCTTTTATGCCAGATTTGTTCTTGATTTATCTTAAATTTTTAATTTGACTAAAATCTACCAGATATTTCATTAAAGACATCTTTACTTGCAGTAGGTTCAGAATGTTTCATACTGTGAAGATGGTCCTAAAATTGAATATAGTTGAAACCGTGTGTGTAACAGTTTTATGACCATCCTGATAAAACTGACCTTTTTAATGCTATCATAGATCTAGGTGGTGAGATGTGTGGGGCAGTTTCTTAAGACCCCATATTAATCTATATACTAGTACCTAATAATTCATCATGCAGGCTGCACATTATATGGGTATAATACCTACTCGCAGTCTGTTTTTTGTTTCTTTACTGAAAAAAAATGTGATAATTATCTCGTCTTTTCAGGGCCCAAGATACTTATCAGTTATTCATCATTAAGCTACTATGTTTACAGTTTTTCACATATGATATTAACTAAGGCGACGGTGAAACACAGTTATCATTATCTCGCTCCTCGATAAACTCCTAGGTCAAAGTTATAGTTTCTTCTTTATATACAGTGTCTGTATATGTATTCTTATGGGTCTGTCTGTCTATGTCGTTGCCGTTGTTGGCATCGTCATTGTGTTTGCTCTCCCAACGCAAGGCATTCGTCTCTGCCAAACCTTATTTTTTTACTTTTAATTGACTTGGTGGCTTTGTTTGGTTAAGAGGCATGTTGCTTTTGAAAATCAGCATAAACAGTTTACATTTACGGTAATTATTCTGCTTTTTTTTTTTTTTTTTTTTTTACTCTAAATGTTCCGAGTGGCTTTGTTTGGTAAAGAGGCAAGTGAAAATTGACATTATCGGTTTACATTTTTGGTAATTATTATTATTATTTTTACTATTATTATTATTATTATTATTTTATTTTTTTTTTTTTTTTTTGGTGAAATTTCCATTTCCACGCATTGGCAAACTTGTGAACTTACAAACCTGAAAACTGATAAAAACTGATATACACTCAAGAAAACTTAACCATTGCCATTGGCTTCTAAACCCCATGGTACTGAATCACTTACTAGTTTTTCAATGTCCATGTAACCCGTAGTACACAATGTACGAGAGCAAGAATGATTATGCTGTTATAAAGCATTATGTAACAGTCATCTAAATTGGCCAAAAGATTGTTTTGGGCACTTTTTTCTTCATAATGTCTGAACATTTGACAGCTGTGCTGTTTTGTTTCCTATATGTGTATGTATATTTGCCAGCTTTGCTGTCTAGTTTTGCTGTGAATTTTGTATTATTTATGAAGATTTATGTCTTTTTTTTTTTTGCTCTGTTTTATGAAGTCATTTTTGTCTGAGGGGTAATAAATGTTATTCTATACATAGAATTATGTTAAGATTAAAAAAAAAACATTCAAACTAAGTCAGCACAAGGTCATGCTATATTTAAAAAAAATTCAGTATAGGCATTTAAAAGATTATGTAAGATAACAGTGGTTTACATGACTTACTATAACATGCCTGTCTTATTTGACTGACAAAAGTCCACGGATTTATTACACAATCTGTTGCCATGGGCATGACCAAAATAACTTGTCACGCTAAGAGAAAAGATTTCAACCAGAAAAATGTCTGCGTGTTGCGGAGCCAGCTGAGCCAGCTTCCCTGGATTTCTGAGGATTGTGGGAACTTGCCTGAGGATTGTTACGACTCAGTATTTAAATAGCTGTGATCGGAGAGAGAACAGGACACATATTTCACATGCCTGTTCACAAGCATTACTGTTAGTACTACTGAATGGAGAAGAAAATATTTGTGACTTCTTTGTCCTTGCTGTGGTGCTAAGTTGAGAATTCTCAGGTAAGCCTAAGTTTGTAGAAAGTGAAAGTGAAAGTGCACTTTGCATTGTCAGTATGTAGTCATTGGTTTGGTAGTACAAAAATTTAAAAAAGAGAAAATTAAAATCAAGCAGGATAAAAAAAGGTTTGTGAAGAGACCATTTTACTGGGAGACATAATATTTAAACTTTCAACCATTGCACTGATCACACAAGTAACCGCTATTTTACTAAAAAAAAAAAAAAAAAAATTGTGAAAGAAATCTCTATAATAAGCTCGTGTAGGTCCTCAGGTTGAAGTATAAGTAATAAATTGTCAATCCCAATGTTGTCAAGCACTAAGTTGTCAAAAAGTATTTCACATTAAGATATCTTATGCAGAATTAAGATAAAAGGGTCTTGCTTTCCCTGAAACTTTCAAGGTCATTACAAGGCTCTGCTGATGTCGCGTATCAACCAATTTCCACCTGAATATGTGGGTTAGGGGGTTGTATGAACTGTAGCTATGCATAGGTTTTTGTGACTACTTGGTGAGGACTACAGATAGATCTTTTATTCCAACATGAGCAGAAAGTGCAAAGTAATATACTTGATATATATACAATCAAGGTAACAAAAACATTATTATACTAAAGTTGGTCAAGTCGATATGGCTTTAATACGTGCTAATAAAATGGTAACATAATGTTATTATTAGGAAAATAAACAGTTTACAGCATATATGAAATGACGCACATTGTGTGTAGGCCTGCCTCTCCAAAGATTTTCTACCGAGTTAAAAATTAACACAGGATATTCATTGCGTTCTAGTATACACATTAATATCTTTAAGGTATATATATTATGTACATTTGAAAACATCCCAAAGTCAAAAATTTTGTCTAGATATACCTTGGAAAGCTCCTTACCATTCCCGATTCATAAAGAATGTAATTATTATTAAAACCAATAAAACCCTTCAAATAATAGCACTTGATGCAGATATTTCCTTTTGAAATGTCAGGAAGACCATGGCAGTCAAAATGAATCAGGATTGGTTTAAAACAAAGTTATTTAATTAGAAATGGTGTAAACCATCCAATCCAAGTGCAGGGAGAGGTCAAGCAGTGATTTTTTAGGAGGAGAAAACTTTTTTTTTTAATCAAAGGAAATAAGATTAGGCAGGAAAATCCTGTATAGGATATTTCTATATTGATATATCTTGAATCTGTAGTGTGCTAAGGAAAGCAGACCACAATGCTTTCTGTGCAGAACATAGATAAAAAAGACCTCATCTTACAAGGAACTTTTATATCACAATCAATCAATAAGCTAGCGTGTAATAAGCCTACATAGTTGTGTGTTCACCGAGTTTTGCCAGCACACAATTAAAGAGATACTTTTCCGAGAACTTTTGGGACTGGTATTGAAGTTTGCCTTCTGTTCCGTTAAATGTCACAGTAGTAAATTTAGCAATGGTTACCGTAAGAGAGAGACATATGAACTCACCGGAATTAATGTGGCTAACAGTTATTATAATGATCAGAACTTTCTGTCCAAGACAGTGTATGACGTTTAATTTTTGTTAAAAGTTATGTCTTTTGATATTGATTGTTTTAACTTATTTTATATATATATGTACTATATTTGAATTGAATTGTGTTTGATGAAGATACTGCTTCATTTTCATTTTCTTTAAAATTGGAAGGTGCATTGTTTCGAATCCTGAGAATACATGGAGCTTTTTAAATTCATTTTTTCATTGACTATACTAGCAATTATATTACCTTCAAAAATCACATACAGTACATGAATCCTTTTTGACTTTGTCATTTGTAATTCTAACTGCCCCAATTGAAATTCTGCAGTCTTTTTCCTCTATCATAAGCTTAGATAGATTGCAAAATCTGGTAGATTTTAATTTTGTGAATGGTTTTGGATATAGGTTATACCCAGGTGATCAAGAGAAAAGGTTGAAAATTCCAGGAAAATTGAAAGTAAACTACATAAAGATTTGACATGCATTACCTTTTAGCAAAATGCCTTATGATATCTCCAGTTCCAAGCAATGTGCTTAACTTAATTCAATTATTAGTACAATGTCCATGAGCATTTTGTGGAAAAATTAAATTGGCTCTCAACTGTTTGTAGTCAAAATCAATACTAGTAGTTTGTACAAATATTTTGGTGATGAAAACCTCTTCACATGGAGTGTAATACGTATATTAGCATTCCATTTTTGCCATTCTGTTTTATGAGGTTGATAATGTAGCTTTCTTGCCAGCTGATGTGTACTAGTAAGGGGATCACACATAATAACCAATATGTTAGCTAATTTCATTTTTCACTCACTGACACTTTGCTCAAAGCCTGCCATATTTTCAGTGAGATGAGGACAGTACATCTTCAGACTACTCCAGGTAGAAATTCTGCTCATAAAGTACGTAGAAAGACAAATTTGTGAAAGCAGCTCACTGGTAGTTGGCCTAGGCCTAGGCCTGCAACTACCTCACCTAACAAAATGTTTGAACTTAAAAGTATAATATTAAGATAAGAGGCTCAATGAAGTAAGACCTAATTCAATCATCACTATGCAATAATTGGACTTTGATAACACAACCAATAAAATTTATGTTTAAAGCAAGTCATCACATGACCAGATGGCATACGGGCCGTTCACTATCTGTGAATCTTGTCCGCTTACATGTTCGTAATGTGATCTAAAACTAAGGGGACTCTCACTGTTGCGATCAGGTGACCATACTGACGTGCCTCTTTCTGGCATTTAGTGAAATAAAGAAAAAAGCGGTGATCATACGAGTGTGAAACAAGAAGGTGTATTAGTCCGTTAATCTGATTGTATCCAGGTCGTCGTGGAGTTAGTGCATTTAGCTAGGCGCCAATATTTATCATGAACCTCCCCAGAGACGAGAAGGCTGTAGGCAGTAGATTTAATTATATTTTTCTAACATTTTGCAAAAAAAAAAAAAAAAAGACCTTTTCCGCCCCAGGTTGTTTTAGGTGTGAGCCTTCTGCTTGATTTACCAGTGACTGACTGGATGGTCTAGGATACAGTGGGATGTCTTCGTAGCTTGGAAATTGGCTTCTGGACAGTTTTGATTTTTGTAGATTCTTTTGGTTGCTAGGTGAAATGTTTAATGAACTTCTGCCTAAAGTCATGGGGTCGTGATGTGCTTATTAGTAGAACTGTATATGACTGCATAACTGCTGCACTGGAACAGGTGAATGTTTCAGGTTAAGGTATTGAATTGTTCTCAAAATTATTACTTGAAGTATTAGCCATGTGAAAGCGTGCCATCAGAGGTAAATGATCCAATAGGTTGTTTGTTCAGGTCAATTATATAAATGTCAGAGTATCACTTTCTGTGAATGTCGAAATTAGCAACTCGGACTTACTGATGTAGCTATTTTCTTGAAGATAATTCTACTGAAGTCATTGTTTATTTATAAGGAGCTGTCAATGAGTATTTAGTATTTAAAATTTTCTAAATATATTTTTTTTCGCAAGTGTGGGTCGTTTATTAAGCATTTAATGTGTTTTAAATTTATCAACTTATCAGCAAATATTACGAACACATTCAGAACAGCGGACTAACAGATCAACGATCAAATATGGCCAATCCCACAGGTATGCTTCTTGCGTAATCCCTTAGGGGAATCTATTCAGTGTCTAATCGGGAGGGAATTAAGTGGCAACCTTTTTAATGTGTCGCTGTATTTGATCCACAGATCTGTACGTCGGCTGTTCTGAATGATCTCTAAGGTAATCAATTCTGAGAAACTGCGACGGAAGTCAGATCTGTTTGATTTACCTTATTTGAGTGGGTTCGTCAATGACTTGATTGGTTACATCACGGGAGGTTATCACGTTGCTAATGAAATTGACAGTTTTTGTCAGATTTAGTAAGGGAAGGAGTGTTATGTATTATAGATCTATATGTTATAGAGGGGTGGATTTGGTACAAAGGTGAAAAAGAAAGGGAAAGGATAGTTAAGCCATACAAGAAATGAGTCTCTGGTAAGCGAGGAGAATGGAGTAAATTGCCTTTATTATTATTTTTATTTATTAATTTATTTTATTTTATTTTATTTGGAACAGTCACTTTTTAAAATAAAAAAAAAGACAAAAAAATTTTTGGAAATATTTAGATTTGTCGAGTAAATTCAGTAGTCTCGTGTCGGACTCGTACAAAGTATGAAAATGGGCTGATGGTCAGACATCATAACATTGAATATTTTGACAGTTGAGCTTGTTAAATGTCAGAATGTGTGATATTGCTTCTTGGTTCACCCCTTCAGAGCTGCATGTTATATTTTTTCATCTTTTCAGAAAAAATGTGTTATGGGTAGAACTATTTCCAGACATTTTGATTGTAAAGTATGCAATTTTATATTTGAAATAATTTCAGACAGTTGTGGCTGGAGTTTTTTAAATTTTTAAATCTTTTTTATTTGTATTAATTAGTGTTTTTTTATTTTCAGTAAAACCTGCCTTATAGAATCGGAACATTTGTAGACAAGTACTCAAATAATAAAATTAAGATGGCGCTGTGGGCGAAGGCGCAGCAGCTGGGAGGGGATGCATTTCGACAGGTGAACTGTGTCTACGGAGTTCATTTTCCAATGGAAGTCCGCCATTACTTTGCTCAGTGGATCGAGTNACATATGTAAAGTGTCACTTCAGCAGACACTATGTCCAGTAGGAAACTACAGTTATGTCTTCCCAGTGTGATATGAAAATTAAACTTTCAGATGTTTTAGATAAGACACAATGTGACAGTCATAGTATAATTAATGCAACTAACAACAGACATTATTACCATTAATTGTATGGTTGCATGATCATGTATGACTAACTCTCATTAATAAACAAAGTACCCTGTAACAAATAAACATAACCTGAGATAAAGATATTAATTGGTGTAGTTTTTGACAAAATATGCCTGAAGGTATTAAAACACACCTGAAGTGTAACTTTAAACCCTCAGGTACGAGGCTGAGGTAAAAGTGATTTAATTTTACTGACTCAGCTCTCAAATCTCCTACTGACTTGGCTGTCGAATCTCCCATTTTAAGTATATGCATCACTTTTTTCAGATTTGTCACATAGAAAGGGAGGAGTTTAAAAGGACAAAGAACACTTCTTTGTTGCTTAGGGGTGATGCAACAAGAGCTACTATTACAATTGAAAAGGAAGCCAAATATTTGCAGTTTCAATCTATTATATTTATTATAATTTAAGTTCAATTAAAACTCTTGTACTCACAATCATACTGCAACCTTGGATTATGTATATATCAAATTCATGCCATCGCCATGCACTTTCAGTGATAACACATTAAGTGGAAAACGGTTTTGTCTTCTGTCTTCAATCTTATGGAACTGATGTTTATTTGTAAAATACAGTTTAAAATTGAGCATGATCAGGCCATTTTTTCAAAAATTACGCTGTTTTTCCCCTTTTTTAGCATATGTGCAACACTGATAAAAAATTTCAAGGAAAACGAATAGGCCCATTGTCTTGAAAATCACAGGAGTAATTAATGTTATGAATATACGGGTTAAGTATGAAAATGGCCTTGATCTAACCATTTTTACAAACGTCATGCAGTTTTTATTTTAATTCTTTTGGCAAATTTTGAGAACTGGTTCTTTGCAGTTTGTAGAGTTTGTCAAGCACAGCACTGGTAGAGGTGGTGGTGGTAGTGGCGCTTACTCCAGCTGGTGGTACAATATCTGGAGGCGGTATCGCCTCTCTGATCCTCTAGTTTATATATAGTCTAACAGCGCCCAGTATTTTATGCACTGAATGGACTTAGGACTGCTAGATAGGAATGAATCTTGTATGATTTTTTGTAACAGTACTAGACAACCTGAGCTTCTGCTACTATCATAATGATATCCATTTACAACTGTCTAGACAGGTGTTTCATGGAAAAAAATGTAGTTCAGATTTTATTTCATTGATTTGGATAGCATAAGGTAATGTGATTTGTATGTAGATAGTAGGACGTCCCAGGGACAATTTTCCAGGCAACCTTGTAATATTTTCATTCTTTTAAGATGGGACTTGATAGTAGATACCGTTGTTGAGATTGTTGTTATTTTTAGCTTGAAGTCATGATTTTTCTCTAGCAAGCAGTTACATATTTATTTACCAAAAAAAAGGTGTGAAATTTTGTTATTTTGTAATAATGTCAAAGCACCTCTATGTCCAGATTTCTTATGTGTATATGCAGTTGTAAAGAGTTGACATGTTGCACACTTGTATATATATGCAGTCATCCTCTTGCCAATAAATGGATTACCTGTCTAGTTCTTTGCTAATACATTAAGCATCAGACGAAGACAACCGAGTGAAGAGATTACGATGAAAAGACTTGACATTGATTATGTAGACTGATAAAGAATTATAAGGATCTGATGCTCTCTTTGAGGTGGTTTCCTATTCATTTATTCTTCGAAAATAACTAGAAGTTTACTCCAGCGATAAAAACATTTATGGGCTCCTGTCTGTTTATTAGGATAGAAGCAGACATGTCAAAGCATTTTTATGACTTTGTAAGAAGCACTTGAACACACACATGGGCACTTGCATATATACACCATCCTGAGCATTGCAGTACATAACAGTCATTGATCAGGCCCGTAGCCAGGGGGGGTTCGGGGGGTTCGAAAGAACCGCCCCTTTTGCTGGGAAAAGGTCCACTCTGGGTAAAATTTGATCTGAGTACATGACGTTTTTATGGGAAAAGGTCCACTTTTTCAGAAAAAGAACCCCCCTTTTGAAATTGCTGGCTACGGGCCTGTTGATGCACTCAATGTAAGTACTAGTACATGCACATGTACACGTGTGCATTCTCATAAATACATACTAGTATACATGTAAACATGTACAGTCAGGAAAGATGTGCATACACGCGTTCACTACAATCAGAAGCACACGAGCTTGCATGCATAAGCACACTCACACACGATTTCCGACTATTACAGTACACCTGGACTTCACCTTGGATAGAGCTCCTAGTCAACTCACTCAAGCACCCCATTTCCATAGATTAGATCGACCTACTTTAGATCGACCTAACTCCCTGGGGGTTCACGCTAAATAGCTGTCAGTCGGGCAGACACGAAAGTTAATTACCTCCTTACAGCTTGTAGTAGGCGGGACGGACATTTAAGTCGGATTATCTGAAAGTAATCTAGTGAGACTCCCCGCGGGGATAGATCGATCTAAAATCAATGGGAATAGAGCCAAGGAAATCAAGGCAACTCCATTATTTTCCAGGGAGCTAGCAATATCCTTGGCATTGCAAACCAATCACAAATTGTATATATACCTGAGTAGGCACATAATTCATCTCACTTAAAGAGACACAGTATTGTGATTGAATCCAGGGGTTTTGTACATTTGAAGCCTTTTTTTTTTTTTTTTTAGCTTTTAAATGTTACTGGTGTCCTCTTGCATCACTCCATGTAAGAAGAATTGCCGCAGCAAACTAATTGTCTCTTTCAAATTAGATTTTCACGTGGGAGAACTCTTGATTCCATCACAAAGTGAAGAAAGCCATTATTAGATAAAGTTAAAGGAGTTATATTGTAGGAGGGTTGGTAGAATCTCTCAGTAGGGATGTGCCACTGGTCAGAAAAAAAATTCTGAAGAGCGCTGTCTGTCGTTCTGTCTGTCTGTATGCGTACTTGTATGAGATTTAAAACCCCTTTTAAGGCTAAGATTTATGAATAGATATATTTATTAAAGAATTTTTAGAGGAATCATTTTGTTAGTTTGATACCAGACCAGACCTGACTAGAAATTTTTTTTTTTTTTTTTTTTTTTTGTAAGGAGATTCTTAGAGATAGAGGCAACATGAGATGGGTTAAACCTGTAAGGGGGAGGGGGGGAGAGAGGTGAAAGTGGAAAAAAAAACATTTAAACTATACCAAATTATAACTTAATGGTATTTCTCACTGTAGATTTCTCTGAATTTTAGAAGGCCTGGAAAAAGATTGGAATACTAGTAAATGTGAAATCACTGAATTTTTGATATGATACTTATTGAGCATTAAAAAGTGCAGCTTATTAGCAGGTTGCTACATATGAAATTACAACTACGTCAATCTGGTCCTCACTGAATAGTTCATTAAAAATCAGATATTGAAAAGGGAATTAGAGGCTTAGTCAGCTGTGAGTTATACAAATAATATAAATGGATAAATAACCTACTAACTTGCTCATTTTGTCCTGAGCTTCGTAACTCGAAAGCATCGGGTAATGTGAATAGCAATATCACTTAGAGGCTGCAATGTATTACATGGGGCGAGTTATGGAATCGAGACGCTTGCGTTTAATTGCAATGCACAATGCTTTCAAGTGACGGGGCTCAGAATTCTTGTATCCTTTTGTTTGATATTTTTGTCGTACATTTACAACTCTGTACATGCTACCGTTGCTGGTAGTGGTGCTAGTGTTGCTTTAATTTATTATTTTTTAAATTACATTTTGTCTACATTTTACAATCAGTTTACAAGTTGCATGGATGCTGAAGCACAGGTATCTTACAGTATAAGCTCCCAAACCAAATGCAGTTTAACCTAATGCAAATATTTTGCCGAGATCTTCAAGTTGCAGATAACAGCCTTATTGCTTTACAGTACACTGAAATAATCAGTTTGCTCATGGAGCACCTGCTGATAATGCATTTTTTAGAAGGATGTATCTTCACGTGAAACTCTCATCTCGATGAAATGAAGATTGCGTAATTTTTCTTGGTAATTTCCAGTGAAACCAGTGTAGAATTTTTTTTCGACAAGTAGGCATCAATGCAATGGAAAAGCAGGATAAGTTCAGGTCATGCTGCGCCGAACGTCTGCTTGGTGATTTCTATATATGAACAGGAGAAAAAATCAATAAGATTCCAAAGAATTCTTTTTTGGATGAGACAGTGCTTAAGTAATTTGTTAAAGAAGACAGTGACAGCCCTGATAATAGAGTCAATCTTTAGGTATAATAGAAAATGGTGGCTTAGATTTCACTTTTGAAGTATGGGTTAATATATTGTCTATCAGAGCAGGAAAAATGTTCAAACTGGGTACAAGAAATGTCACACGATTTTTCAAGCCTAACATATTTAAGTAACTTAAAGCTTTATTTGCTCCCATTCTGAATCTTCATCATTTTTTTCTTGTTATTATTATTATTAATTTATTTGTTTTGGTACTTTTAGGTGAATCCATTTTTTTTTCAGAGGAGTTTTTCTTCTACTTCATTTTATTTTTTTTTAGAATGGGTTGATATTATATATTATGACCTCTCTCTCTCTCTCTCTCTCTCTCTCTCTCTCTCTCTCTCTCTCTCTGCATATGTACTAGAACACTTTCTTTTTTCCCCTTTGTTTACTGTAATGACATACATTGTGTTTGACATATAACAGCACTATTTTTTCAGTCAACTGTTTTAAGGAATTCATTTGTTGAAAATAAATATCAGAATAGCAAAAATAGTTTCTCTCCTTTCAACTTAAAAATATCTTTTTATTTAAAACTGTTTTAAAATCTTCAAAACAATGATAAATTGATAATGATGATAAATATGTATAAAAAGATGTAGTAATTACTACTATATATTACAGGAATGAATTCGATGAGGACAACATACAACACGAGCCTGCAGCCCAAACCATATTAGAGCATCTCATCCGTCAGATTGAAGAGAAAGCGACGGAGATGAGCAGCGAGGACATGTTCTTGGTGAAGATGAGGCTACAGGAAACGGCTGCACAGTTTCGGGTAAATGTTGAAAACTTTCAGATGGTCCAAAGTATGTACTAAAGGTACACACCGTAGGTTTGAAAATCCTCAAAATGCTTATTTTTGCCATCCACAGCTTCTTATAAAACCTTACATACAGGTTAAAAATGATTTAACCCCTTTAATATTTTTTTCGGGAGCATGCCTTCTGTTGAACTTGGTTGCTGGAAAATGGTTGCTGTTACACCGGCCAGTCACTTTAAGCTTAATTCAACCTTTATCATATTTATTAAAGGTCAAATCCAAGTGCAGAAAAGGATAGTTAAATGATTTGTGAGAACGAGAAAATTGCTTATTTTCTCTGGCAAATCCATTTTGGCGGGTAAATCTCATGGAGTGTGCCTTTAATACAGTGAGAAACGAAATATTGATGGGAACTTGTGTTTGGTTTAACTGGAATTTTGCCTAAAATTGGGTTGATTGTATTTGTATTGCACATTGCTTTAAAATTGCTGACAGGGAAGATCTGCCAAAAATCCTGATCATTCATCCTGGGAATATTCCTCCAATTAATTCCCAAGAGTGAAATCCATCCTCTCCATTAGGGTGAAAATTGAATGGTTTTCTCATCTGCAATTACAACAGCCATTTGTTGTAGTTTAATGTCTATTTGACAATAAAAATGCTTTTTGCGGAAGAGGATGTCAAATGTGATTTATTACAATACTGTAGCAGTATGTAGATATACATGTAATTGTATCAGATTGGTCGAATTGTTTTTGGGAAAAAAAAACATATGGATTGATGTCTATGTTAAGCTCATTGTATGAAATCAATTGAATGCATTTTTCGGAGAATTCAAAACCAAAACAGCTTTTAGGCTGTCTATTTTTTTTTTACCAAATGTATTGTGTTTTATTGTGTATTTGTTCTGCTGCCAGTTTTTCATTAGTGTTGAGAAAAAAGAAATATGAATGTATGAATAGAAAAAGAACAGTTCATAATGTAAACTAATAAATTTGTCAGTAATTTGATACAGCCTAATCAACCAAAAAATGAAATCCATTTTGGCACCATCTGATGAAAATATTTGCCAAAAAAGGTGAAATCTCACATATTAAGGTATATAGTTTATAAACTTGTTATTTTGAATCTCGGTGATCTTAAACTTATTGTTTTTGGATTCTTTCAGGAAATGTATGGTAACAGTCCTCTGAATCTTGTCCGTGTGGTAAAGAATTGTATTAATACAGAGATGAAGATGGTGGCACAGGCCGAGAACGTAAGAACCACAGAATGTGATGCCTCTGCTACTGGTCTAAAATGGCCTTTTGAGAAAAAACAAATGTTTCAAAATTATTTTTTCATGCAATTTGCAATTGTTTTCAGTAACTGGAATATTTACTTTCAAACTTCTGTTGAATTTTTCTTAGTTCTTCTTATCCTCTTAAATAATTGTATCTTAATGAATTAGATTATTATTTTATTGTATTTTATTTTTTTGCTGTAGAAGGATTCTTTTTAGTGTGCAATTTTAGATGGCAGTATTTACCAGAAGACTGTCTGACATTTTGATTAATCGGTGTTTGCAGAATACATCAGTCTTTTAGAACTTTTGTTATAATTTTGTTTATTTGTTAAGGATGTTTTTTTGGTGGTGATTATCATAACTCAGTCTGTCTGTATTTGTCACCAGGCGGCATCAGGGCTTGGGGACCTACAAGGACAGCAAGACAAGCACAGAATCACATCACAGCAGCTGGAATTCTTGCAAAAAAGAACACAGGTACATATAATATGAATTGACAAAGTATTGTAAACAAGTAAGACCTTTTTTTCAAAGAATTCCAGTGATTCAGTGATTTTTAATTAAAGGTGCCCCCCTCCCCCCGATCCCTGTCCAATAGTTGTTAATTTTTCAGAATTTTTTTCCAAAAGTCCAAGCTCATTTGGAAAGCAAAGCACAGGTGTTTTTTAATTGGCATAAAACTTACCATCTCTATCTTTCAGGATAGACAGTTATTCAGGAGGGAAAGAAGTACATGTAATTGCTACTTCAGATGAATCTGAGGATCCTTTTGAAAAATTGTTTATTTAATTTATATTTTCAGTTTTGCCTTGACTAAGGTTTGGGCTCTTGCAAGGATGGAGGTTTGTGCTCTTGAAGGCCTCATAAATGATATTCAGATTTTTGAGCACAAATGCACTTATATATTAATGACTCCAGACATGCATTAAGTACCCCAACATAAAAAGCCCAAAGTAAGTACTGTGCATGTATGGGAATGTAATATGTGAATATTGATTTCACAGGAGACAGATAATGAATTGAAGCAGCTGCAACACAAGCAGGAATCCTTCATTATCCAGTATCAAGACAGTGTGAAAATTAACTGTGAGTGCAGCATTTTTCTCTCTCTCTCTCTCTCTCTCTCACACACACACACACACACACACACACACACACTTGTTCACGGCCATTTAATACCCTCATATTGGTTCTGTCCATGTGATATTTCAGTTGTCACTAAGCTTCCAGCTCAAATGGATTGTTTTTTGTTCTTTTTTTTTTTAATCTTTTGATGACACCAACCCTTCTCTTAGCATGCCATGTTTTTTAATGTTTCAGTAGAAATCTTTGAATGAGCTCCTGCTTCCTTTAATAATTGCCCAGAAAGTAAATTATGTGGCCATTGAAAGAGGGTGTTCTTACTTGCCATTGTTTATTAGCACTCATTTTTATCAATTTATACATGAATTGATGTAATTAAAGGCGTCGTGTCATTTACATGGAGATGAAAAATATTTATAAGCAGATTTGAACATTAATGATGCTGGTCTGATTAAAATTAACTGACGTGTCCTTAAAAACAGATTTAAAGTTAGCTAGTTTACCCAGATATGTCTTGAGGAAAGTAAAATGAACGATTTATCAATTACTTCAGCCCAACTACAACAGGTGGTCAGTCAACCCAACACGCCTAATAAAACGGAACACGAGATGCGGCTCAAGAGACAGAAAGAAGGGATTGAGTGTGAACTCAGCAGGAAGGCACAGGAACTCCTGCAGTTACGACTGGTGAGACAGGTGTTAAGTAATCGATAGGCTAGTAAGACAGGTCTAAAATAATCGATGGACTCCAAAATGATGGATGACGCTTGTCATTCGGATTAACACTTATGCATTTAACTGACTACTGTAAACCTGTGATTATACACACTTCTCACATGTAGATTTGCAGTGTTAATGATTTTTTCGCTTTTGATTTAGACAAAGTGGAAAAACAGATTCGATGTCAGATTAGGATAACTTTTCATCTTAGTTTTATGTCAGAAGAGCGGTTTCAGAAAGGTGCAGGAGACTTCAACCTCAGTGGTCACCATTGTCTTTCACACGATACTTTTGTGTCTGCAATAAATCTCTGTTTATGCATATCCATTTATAAAATTTTATATCATTTTATTCTGCTTGCTCAGCAGGCAAACATAACAATGCCTCTATTTATTTCCCCTGTATTGACAACACCATATATATATATATATATATATATATATATATATATATATATATATATATATATATATATATGAAATCAATACATTGTTTTGATATTTCCAGGCTCTTGCAGACAAACATCACGACACATTCAAACATCTTCAGAATACACAACAGCAGGTATTGGATCATGAACTGATTGAGTGGAAAAGGCGACAGCAGCTTGCTGGAAATGGTGCTTCTTTTGAGGGCAACCTGGACAGCCTTCAGTCATGGTAAGGAGTTTGTAGTTAATAGTTTGATAGAGTCGCGTGTAATCATGAAAGGGCAGAAATTTCCGAAACGTGTCTAGGGTTTTCCTACTGTACATGTATCAGCACTTTCTTCTGTCATCCATGTCAGTGGTTTAGTTATGCTACAATGTTTATTTTTTTTACATGAGCTCAAGTTCCATGGTATCATTTCATGTGTTTTCATATTATGTCACTGTGTATCTTTTTACATGCCACAAGGTATTGATTTGTGTGTTTTCACAAGTTATGACATAAGCAGTATTATTTCATGTGTTTTTTCATTTTATGTCACAAAGTTTCTTCTTATTTTTGTATAATTTCTGCCACAATGTATCATTTCAGGTTAGTTTGAGTTTTGTTACAATGTTTCATTCAAGGTGTGAGGCTTTGGCTGAGCTGATTTGGTACAACAGACAACAGATCAAAAAAGTGGAGCTCCTCCGGGCGCAGCTTCCAATAGATGTTCCCCCGTCGAGTATTGATCTCCTCCCAGCACTGAACAACACAATTACTGGGCTTCTGTCCTCATTAGTAACGAGGTAATCAATACAGGGGGTTCACCAGGTGTCCTGATATAGAAAAACCCCTTTTTTATGGAAATAACACCCCTCCCGTGAATAATTTTAATTAGAACTCCTTGTTTTGATCTCTGTTTCCTGGCACTGAACAACACAATTACTGGGTTTCTATCCTTACTAGTAACAAGGTATTCAATACAGGGGGTTCACCAATTGCCCTGATATAGAAAAACATTTTTTTTGTGGCAATAACACCCCTCCCGTGAATAATTTTAATTAGAACACCTTGTTTTGATTTCTATTTCCTGGCACTGAACAACAAAATCACTGGGATTCTGTCCTCAGTAGTAACAAGGTATTCAATACAGGGGTTCACCAGGTGTCCTGATATAGACAAACACCTTTTTTGTGGAAATAACACCCCTCCCGTGAATAATTTTAATTAGCACTAGTACTAGTTGCTTTGATTTCTGTTTCCTGGCACTGAAAAACACAATCACTGGGCCTCTGTCCTCACTAGTAAGAATACAGGGGGTTCACCAGGTGTTCTGATGTAGAAAAACATTTTTTTGTGAAAATTTTTAATTAGCGCTCCTTGTTTTGATTTGTTTCCCGGTATACCATGAAATATGACTCCCCTAAAAGGCGACACCCCAGTCAGATTTTCATTATGAAATCTGACTCCTCAGTCAAAATTTCATGATGAAGTTTCGGGCCCTAGCATGAAATTTTGACTCCTCCCCCCCCCCACCCCTCCACCACCCCACCCACCCC
>NW_019775616.1:204460-215401 GCF_001039355.2 Lingula anatina | reverse complement strand
AAGCCCCCCCCCCCCCCCCCCCCCACACACACACACACACACACACAAAACTTCATAAATCTTATTTTCAAATTATTTGAGTATATTACTATTATCTTGTAGTATGCATAATGGAGAATACATTGGCACTTTTTGATTGTTTGCAGGCGAAAATTTTTATGAGGAAATAAGAATATTAAAAATGTGAATTTTTATCATTCAGTGATTCACCTATGAAAAAGCTATTTATTTGATATCTATAGTTTTATCCTGAAAACTCTTATCTAATAACAAAGACTCTTTTGTTCAATTCCAGTACTTTCATAATTGAAAAGCAACCCCCACAAGTTTTGAAAAAAGAATCCCGCTTTACTTCCACAGTGAGATTGCTGGTTGGGGGCAAGTTGAACGTCCATATGAACCCTCCCACTGTGAAGGCCACTATTATCAGGTAGGGCAGGCACTAGCTCACATTTCGGCTCAGAGAAAATGTACTGAGCAAAAATTAAAATGCCCCATGTGATTTTTTTTTGTAATGTGTTATGGGTGACTCTGAGTAAGCTGATGTTGTCTTAAACAGCAATCTGTAGTGCATTGAACGACAAAATTAACTTTGTATGATTTAATATATAAAATGATATGATCCATAATGCCGATAAAAACTTTAAAGTATTGCGTATACTGATTCATGGGTTTCAATAGACCAGTAAAAGACATCTGAACTTGTCCATCATCATTTTCATTGTCATTTTTTGTAGTGAGTCTCAAGCCAGAAGTCTCCTGAAAAATGATAAAAATTTGAAGAATGAAAGCAGCGGCGAGATTCTGAACAACCAGGGGACCATGGAATACCACCAGTCTACAGGCAACCTGTCCGTAACCTTCAGGAATATGGTGAGTTTTAAACCAGTCTACAGGCAACCTGTCCGTAACCTTCAGGAATATGGTGAGTTTTACTACAGTGTCCGTAACCTTCAGGAATATGGTGAGTTTTACTACAGTGTCCGTAACCTTCAGGAATATGGTGAGTTTTACTACAGTGTCCGTAACCTTCAGGAATATGGTGAGTTTTACTACAGTGTCCGTAACCTTCAGGAATATGGTGAGTTTTAAACCAGTCTACAGGCAACCTGTCCATAACCTTCAGGAATATGGTGAGTTTTAAAGGCAACCTGTCCGTAACCTTCAAGAACATGTTGAGTTATACCACAGTGTCAGTAACCTTCAGGAATATGGTGAGCTTTACCACAGTGGAACATGAGAAAGAACAAAATTTCTACTGTCTGGATGACCTTGAGGTCACAGTGTCCGCTTCTGGAGGAGGAATTGGGTTTTACCCCTGTATGTCTAAAGCATAAAACAATATATAATAAAAAACAAGTGTATCTATTATGTGTAAGGTATTTTCTGTGATAATAATAATAAGTGGAGTGTTTTATAAATTTCAGCAACTGAAAAGAATCAAAAGAGCCGACAGGAAAGGGACAGAGGTAAATGTATGACAGTTTGTTATAAGGAATATATATATATATATATATATAACAAGCGTGAGTGTGGAACAGAGTGCTCAACGGTCCGGAGCATTTGTACACAATTAAAATTAATAAATAAATAAACAAAAGACATGCAATAACCCTGACTCCGAGTTTCACGGTCATACCCAGAAGGTATGCCCGATCGTCAGGAGGTTTATTTGAAAATCTTGTTAACTTTGAGGTCCTTTTTTCTGTTTTTTTTTCAGGCTGTCACAGAGGAAAAGTTTTCAATTCTTTTCCAGTCCCAGTTTACAGTGGGGGGAGGGGAGCTGGTGTTTCAGGTCTGGGTAAGTAACTTGATGGTTTTTATCTTATTTCATTTATTTTTTAATTAAATGGACTTTAAAAATGTAATGAAACCTCTCTTTGCTCCTTTTTCAGGAAGTACCTTTTATTTGTGTCAGCTACTTGTTTTTTTTTTTTTTTTTTTTCATTCATTTATGATCATTCATTACAAAATTGGACTTGAAATATGAAGAGAAATCTCTCCAAATGCTTTGAAGATTAATAAGTAATTTATACTCATAAACTTGAAAAAAATAAAAAAAACTTGCAAACTTTTTAAGGATCAGAATCAGATCAAATTTTGAGAAATTATAACATAAAAATACAGTATCTGTAAAATTCACAATTATTTTCCCATAATAAAAACATCAAATAATGACCATAATCTGGACTAACAGTGACACATGGTTGATATATATGTTCCTTCCAGACGCTGTCCTTGCCAGTGGTAGTCACAGTTCATGGGAACCAGGAGTGTAATGCCTTAGCTACAGTATTATGGGACAATCAGTTTGCAGAGCCAGTAAGTGACATGTGTAATCAGGGCCTGAACAGTGGACTAAGTAGTCCGCAGGTCAAATATGGTCACCTCCTAAAAAGCTTGCTGTCTGTCTAGACACTCAGTAGATTATTCGTGGGGAAGTGTTTAAGTGAGTTGACCATATTTGACCCTCGGACTAGTTAGTCCACTGTTCTGAATGTGGCCTAGCTTTTCTCTCCACTGGTCCTTTGGGCCAGTAAAGTTTGGTAACTTGGCAAATTAAATTTTGCTTGCCCTCCTGGCCAGTAACCCCTGTGATTCACTGGCCCGAGATCAGTTTTCAGTGACCCTGGGCCAGCAGGCCATTTTTAATGTCGAACCCTGGTAATTTTGGAACCAGTTGGTATTGTGGGGTGGATCAACTAAGATATCGCACTTTTTATTAAAAAGTGAATGCAGTCGAATCAGATATTTGATAATCTTAATATTTACTGTGAAATGTGAAAAAAAATTGGAAATGGATTTTGAACTCATTGCTTCATGGCAGAAGCGATTTTTGTTCTGTGAATAAACTGCAAACCCAGCTACATAAACAGAAAGTACATTATAATGCATTTAAACAACCTAAAAGGGAACTCCTCTGTCAATAAGACCCCTTTGATAAAAATATTTTGTCTCGCTTGTTTGAAATGAAAATGAATTTTTTTATCTTCTTTCAGGGTCGTATACCTTTCCTTACACCTGACACAGTATCCTGGCCTCTTCTTGCCGAAATGTTGTCAACCAAATTCCGTTTTGCCACTGGTGGTGGACTGACAGCTCAGAATTTGAGTTATTTAGCTCAGAAGATATTTGGTTATCAATCTGATGACTACACAGCTTGCAGAGTCAGCTGGTCCCAATTTAATAAGGTAATTATGAATGATTTTAGTTATAAGACTTTTTTTATTGTTATTATAAGTATCTGAAATGATAAGTCATTTGATATGGCCTTTGAGATGTCCGAGTCCCTACAAAGTTGGATTAATCTATTTAGACCAACGGTGTCTATAGGAATAAGGCCTTATAGTTTAAAACAAATGTGTGAAGTTTTCCCCTTTGCCTGAAATTACTGTAAGCACATCAAAATATATGTATATAAATAAATTGGAGTAACAATTGTTATAACCCACATATTGTAGGAAACCTTGCAGGGAAGAAACTTTACATTTTGGGAATGGTTCTACGCAGTACTGAAGTTGACCAAGGAACACCTGCGAGGACCCTGGTGTGATGGGTAAGGTGGTTTGAAGTCTTGTCTTAACCACAACAGGTCTGCAGGGGGGGCTACTTCACTGACAAACCTTAGCCTGCATGCTAAGCCTGCATCCCAATTTCAAAGGGAGTTCTTTTTCTGAAAAAAAATGCCTAATGAATAAAAACTACAGATTANTACGCCGCGGGATATTCAGTGCACAGACCGTGATCATAAGACATACCGAAAATAGAAAATAGAAAATAGACATTGCATGTGAACGAAGCCTAATCCGCTAATAGACACTCAGTAGATTATTCGTGGGGAAGTGTTTAAGTGAGTTGACCATATTTGACCCTCGGACTAGTTAGTCCACTGTTCTGAATGTGGCCTAACTCTTCTCTCCACTGGTCCTTTGGGCCAGTAAAGTTTGTTAAACTTAGCAAACTAAATTTTGCTTGCCCTCCTGGCCAGTAACCCCTGTGATTCACTGGCCCGAGATCAGTTTTCAGTGACCCTGGGCCAGCAGGCCATTTTTAATGTTGAACCCTGGTAATTTTGGAACCAGTTGGTATTGTGGGGTGGAATAACTAAGATATCGGACTTTTCATTAAAAAGTGAATGCAGCGAATCAGATATTTGATAATCTTAATATTTACTGTGAAATGTGAAAAAAAAATTGGAAATGGATTTTGAACTCATTGCTTCACGGCAGAAGCGATTTTTGTTCTGTGAATAAACTGCAAACCCAGCTACATAAACAGAAAGTACATTATAATGCATTTAAACAACCTAAAAGGGAACTCCTCTGTCAATAAGACCCCTTTGATAAAAATATTTTGTCTCGCTTGTTTGAAATGAAAATGAATTTTTTTATCTTCTTTCAGGGTCGTATACCTTTCCTTACACCTGACACAGTATCCTGGCCTCTTCTTGCCGAAATGTTGTCAACCAAATTCCGTTTTGCCACTGGTGGTGGACTGACAGCTCAGAATTTGAGTTATTTAGCTCAGAAGATATTTGGTTATCAATCTGACGACTACACAGCTTGCAGAGTCAGCTGGTCCCAATTTAATAAGGTAATTATGAATGATTTTAGTTATAAGACTTTTTTTATTGTTATTATAAGTATCTGAAATGATAAGTCATTTGATATGGCCTTTGAGATGTCGGAGTCCCTGCAAAGTTGGATTAATCTATTTAGACCAACGGTGTCTATAGGAATAAGGCCTTATAGTTTAAAACAAATGTGTGAAGTTTTCCCCTTTGCCTGAAATTACTGTAAGCACATCAAAATATATGTATATAAATAAATTGGAGTAACAATTGTTTTAACCCACATATTGTAGGAAACCTTGCAGGGAAGAAACTTTACATTTTGGGAATGGTTCTACGCAGTACTGAAGTTGACCAAGGAACACCTGCGAGGACCCTGGTGTGATGGGTAAGGTGGTCTGAAGTCTTGTCTTAACCACAACAGGTCTGCAGGGGGGCTACTTCACTGACAAACCTTAGCCTGCATGCTAAGCCTGCATCCCAATTTCAAAGGGAGTTCTTTTTCTGAAAAAAAATGCCTAATGAATAAAAACTACAGATTATGAGTGAAGATTTTGGATTTTCTCCTGTGTACTGGGTACATGCACACTGCTATGTCATTTAATGTGCATGTTATTTGGATATGACCATTAATTAAATTGAAGTCGCCTAAATAATTTTCTTACCTGCAGCACAGTTAGTGGGGTCTATAAATCATAGAATGATTTTAACTTCTTATTCTTTTTCTTCTGCCTTTTCCATACAGCAAAGTCTGTACTATCGGGAACCTGTGCTTGTTAAATCCTTCCTGTGCTTGTTAAATCCTTCATAATATTCTGTTCACTTGGTTATTTATGTTGGATGTTTTTATTTCAGCTACATCCTTGGTTTCATCAGCAAAAGTATGGCTCAAGAGATGCTTCTCTCTAATCGTCAGAATGGAACATTCCTTCTACGCTTCAGTGACTCAGAGATAGGTGGGATTACTATCGCTTGGGTGGCAGATGACCCCCAAAAGCCAGGTACTGTAATGCTGTATCTCCCAATATGGCCAATTTTTTCTTGACTCGGGCAGTTTTATTAATCAAATGACAATGGCCATGTTTATATAGATGAAGGGTGTTTTCTGTTTGAAGAAAATTTGGACACAAAAGATTTTTACAGCAATTTTAAAAGGAGGGAATGTTTGGTAAATAATGACATGATTGGCACATACATAAAAATTATCAAACACAGGATGAAAAAAAAATTCATATCGTCAGCTTACATTTTTGCTCAGATATGATTGGTAATCATAGATAAATTTGAAAACTTGACTTCAGAATGAAAATTGAGACAAACTTGCCACTGTGTGATTTCAGATGTTCGCCAGGTGTGGAATTTGGCCCCTTTTACAACAAAAGATTTTGCCATCCGTGCCTTGGCTGACCGTATCAAGGACTTACCAAACCTGCAGTTCCTGCACCCCAACATCCCCAAGGACCAGTGCTTTGGGAAATACTGGACAAATACCAACGGTAAGTAGGAGTCATTTATTATGCCCCCCCCTCAGCAAAATATCAGACCTGCAATTTCGCAGTAAATTTGCTACAATATTGCTGCAAACTGTAATTCCTTCTTCCAAATTTGCAGCAAGTTTTTACTGCTATGTGGCTACAAATTAACAGCAGTAAAATTTCTTGCAAATTCCTGCGAACTTTAAATTTTGGCTGGTTTCAAAGTATTTCAATATAGTTTGAATCAAACTTGAGTACTTTTTTTGGCTGATGAACCTTGACAGTATGAAAAGTATGCTTATATCCTTATATTTTATTGACTTGAGGTGGGGGGGGGGAGGCTTGACAGAGATTTGCATTTATTTAAAATTATCTATAATAACTTGTTTATTCATTGATGAAGTGAACTAAATCATTGTTTTGATATCAGGTTATTATCTATGCAGGGTTTAAAGAAAGTATTTTAGATAAGTAAATCTGAATCAATTCAGTGGCATATTTTACCACTTAGTAAACCCTGTACTGGTTCAGTTTAACGTATTGTAATTTGATTGTTTTCCAGAGGGTGAGAGCAAAATAACTAAAGATGGCTATGTCCAGACACAGTTGGTGACTCACGTGCCAGGGTGAGTAGAAAAATCTTTTTATCTAGCAGGATCGACCCATTTCTGAGGGGGTTTCTCGCTAAATTGCACTCAGCTTAAGCGGCTCTGATGTCTGGCTCGCCCAGTGAAGCTGTTAGGGGGTGATTAACTATTGTTTAGCAGCTTTGGAAGGTGTGACAGACATCTAAGCCGCTTAAGGTGAATGCAATTTAATGAGAATCCCCTTAGAGATGGGTTGATCCTGCTAGATCGATCTAGGTATGGGAATGGGGTCTTAATCTTTTAATTTACAAACCCCTGTGCCTAATTGAATTAAAAAAAAAAAACATGTTCAAGGCCTATTGAGCTTTTCTACAAGCCCATTTAGCCCAGCATTAATGTACATATTTAACAAATAGGTGTGATAATAACTTACAAAGTCCTAGAAAAAAAGTATCTGAATGAATTATGTACTAATGAGAATTGTTTATCAAAGTAGGTGTTTATGTCAATTTCAACTGTCTTTTGCTGTGATAATGAAATAATGAAGTACTTTTGGGCGTAAAGGTTATGAAAATATTATTTTTTTCCAGAATGCACCCTCAGCCCATGGCCCCCATGAGCTTTGATAACCCCCAGACACCCCAGATGGAGATGCCTCATTCACCGCCAGCCACTGCCATGTACGGTGATTCACAGACCTATGGAAATAGGTACAAAGCATCATGGGAGATTTTGGCAAAGGCGTAATGAAACTAATGCAAATTGTAAAAAAAAAAAGCTTATTTGAATGTTGAGAAATACTGAATGAGCTGAAAGTGTCCCCAGATATTAGAATGTTCAGTGTTCTTCATCAAAAAAGCTCCGGGCTTCAAAGGTTGAAAAAATATTTTTGCTGCATCGCTGCTGCCCCTATCCCAACCATTTTTGATCACAGATACCTAGGGTCCACTCCCAATGAAATTTCTGTTCTACATAGATTGATCCAAATCCTCGGGGACTCATGCTGAATGCAAACAGATTAACATGCCTCAACTTGTATCCATTGTACTCATATAATCATCAGCTATTCTGTATTCTACTCAAATCCAGGAGGAGATGTGTTTAACTATTAATCTGTTGCGATCAGCAAAAGTCCCAGCGGCGTTGGATCAATCTGTGTGGAGCATTGGCGGCAAGCCCCTAGATGGCAAGGCTTTGTGTTATAAAAATGAATGTGCACACAGTTACAAAAGCTTTGCAGTGTTTGAATGAAAAAAAGACCGGTTAATAATAAACAAAAAAAACCCTTCTGAATATGCTTCATTATGCCACAGCATATTGTGCTCTAAGTGCATATACCTTGCATGTGCAACATGAAACATTTATAGAGGTATTTTGTCCTTACCCCTGTACATTGTACCAAAGTGCCATTGGTTTTCTTTATTCATAAGAATGTACAGCTTCCATTATGTTATTTTACAAACTGAAATATACCTAACATACTTTTTTCCCTTTACTGCGCTTTGCCAATTTCCCATTATGTTTGCCTGTATCTGTATTGTCTGGGATGTCCGTATGACTAGTATATGATATTTGAGTACAGTTTGCTGTTACTGTATTTATTACTTGCTCATTTGACTGTACGTGCATGTTGTAAAATTATTCATGCATGCATGGCTAAAAGTGTTTGAACATGCACAGGGGTAAGTGTTGGTGCCAAAGATGCCATGGAAAATGATTCTACGATACTTTAAAAATTGTTTCTAATGACATATCTCGATTTTTTCATTAATTTTATACAAACTGTATACAGATGTGGATATCAACCCATTTAGAATGTTTTTATTGTTCAGATAATAGTATATTACCATCTCCCCCCCCAAAAAAAATAAATAAATAAATAAATACATAAATAAATAATAAACTTAAAAAAAGAGAGAGAAAGAAAGAGAGAAAAGGTTCTTTGTATGTTCTTGATTTTAATTGAATATATGATTGTTTCTCCTGTTAGGAGTGCCCTGGAGCTGGATGACGGTGCCATGGATGGCGGGATGGAAGACATGATGTTTAACGTCATGGACTACAACCCGGATGACATAGACCAAATTAATGTGAACGAATTACTGTATCCAGCCGGAGGAAGCTAAAAGAGGCACAGTGTGTCAGTGACAATAACAATAACAGTGTACTACAGAGTAACATTGGAGTCGCCATAGCTGTACCACTGTCAGATTGCAGCTACAGTAACATAAATGCAGCAGTTACAACACTGTTGCTGAAGCTACAGATTGATTATTGCAGCGTAGGTTATAGTGATTTTTGGCTTTAGATTTAGTACAGATGTTGCTGTAGATGGTTGTATTGATACTGATTATTGTTACTGAAGCTGCAACTGATGTCAAAAGCAATGTTACTGAATGGAAGAATGGATGAGTCTCTGCAATGCCATAACGTTTGGTCAGTAAAAACTATAGGAAAGAGTAAATTTTTTTGATATATTACATATATATCATTTATTTTCAGAGTTAATATAATTTTTGCTTAGCATTTATATAAACCATCAATAGTTGCCTTGATGATGTATCATTGGTGTAATTAAGAATTATCACTTTTAGATCAAGGTGAAATTAGTAATGTAAGCAGCATGTTAAATTGCCCTTTGAGGTTTTGCATGTAATAATAATTATAATATTTAGCTGTTGTCAGTGTCTGTTTAATGCTAGGATATCACAGCTATGAATACCACTTCTAGTAGACAAAATCTAGGGAGAAAAGCATTTATTTATGTACTAACAATATTCTTGTGCCAGAAAAAATGTTTTATGCTTAAAGTGCCCTTTAAATTAAAGCTCTGTGAAATCTGGAATTGTTTCAGATTCATTTTTTAAGCTTCTTGGTAAAAAGAAGATTATGTATTTTTGTTGTAAATGGTGTTATTAAAGTAAAGTAATTTTTTATAAAGTGTTTATTAAACAATTGCTTTTACATTTTGGTATCCTGCCGGGTATGACGGATATGCTTATATTGTATATGTAGCAGTATTACCAAATGTCTAAGACATGTTTTATTTATTTTTGTACATAATAACTACTACCATAAAGCTCTGCAATCAAATATAAGTAATTATCAAAATAGATTTATTATGGCAATGAAGTGATTCATATAAGAAATAAGAAGCTTTAATTATAAACGCTTTGAACTTTTGGATGAGAAAATATTCTCACTCAGAGCAGCTTGCTAATTGCCATTTTTCAAGAGGTTTCAGCACAGACATTCAGATACAATTTATCATGCACATGTATAGTACTACATGTTGATACTTTGGTATGCTTTACAAGCATTTGTTAAGTTATGAATTTGTGAAGTTGGAAAATCCATCTGTGCAAAAATTCGGGCGAAAAGTAATAAATGACGCTAAAATGTTTCTGAAGGACAGCATGAATTTTCATGAAATCAATAGCAGAACTTTTTTTTCTGTAAATCTCTAAAAGCAGAGAATAAATGAATAATAGCCCTTTGAAATTGCAGCAGTTGAGATTAATCGCTGTCGACTTCAGAGTTGAGTTTTCTGCACACCTATTGCAATTGGTCATTTAGCTCGTCCAGTGATGTCGGTAAGGTACACTACCAGTTATACAGGCGTTGACTAAATAATAAATTGTTTTATAAGTCAAATATATTATCATTGAAGCGTGTTTCATATTTATTTTTATCAAAGATACAATTGAATACACATACGATACTCGTGCGTACCTCTTCACGCTATGTGTGACAGGTCCCTGCCCTAATAGCCTATACAAACGGAAACCCTTAAAATACAGTCAAAAAGTCGTTTTTATCAGAGTCCTTCGTATTTGCCTGTTATTACGTACACTAAGCGAATATTACCGAATATCATTTTCGCAGGACAACGCGAAGCAAAGTAAATAAAAATAACCAAACCGTAAACGCCGGCATATAAAATATGTTCACTCAGTAATGTGCATGTCCAATTATTTGTGCTGGAGGTGGGTGGGTGGGTGGGGGGAGACACGCATTCACTTCCCTCTTTCTAAAAGTCACTGTTTCATTTCTTCTGTTTCCACTTTTTAGTAAATCATGCGAAGCAAACCCTCAGCCCCCCCCCCCCCACCCCAGCATGGGGTTCGGGGCCCCGAATGTTTTTTTTAAATATTTTTGGTAGATATGAGGATGAACGGTGCCATCTGGTACAGTTTAGAACTTTAATTCAGCTAGTCAAAGTTCTAATTTCTAGAGGAGAGTATTTGTGTTTTTTTTTCAGAAATCTTTTCTTTTTTTTTTTCAGAAATCGAAAGAGTTGGGATCAGGA
>NW_019775616.1:189147-204273 GCF_001039355.2 Lingula anatina | reverse complement strand
AAAGTCATTTACGGTGTCAAAAAATCGCGCCCTGAGGGCAATAGCTATGGCTTTGTAGTGCTTTGTTTGCATTGCTTAACTGCCTGTTTTAGTGACAGAGAATAAACTGGCGTGAGGCATGCTGTGATAGCGCTACAAAATGTACCGAATGCACGTGGGAAAATGATTACCCTACATACATTTCTCATGGCAATAGCAGTAAAGCACCCTGTGTATCAGAACTCCCTGCTAACTCAACTTTTTTTACCATCAGACAGCCTCTGCCGTTTCTACCAATAGTATAAGGGCGCATTCAGAGCCAGTTGACCCGCAGACTACCAGATCTGAGGATCGAATATGGCCGACCCACTTGAAAGCTTGCCGCATAATCGTCTTGTACATACTGAATAGATTCACCGCGGGGATTCCGCGGTAAGCTCCCAAGTGGGCCCTCCATATTTAGTCCGCGGATCAACTTGGGTTGTGAATGCGTCCTTACAGGACCTCTGAAACTCAGGGTGAACAAAATTCGCTGTAACAATACTGTAATTCAACACAGCTGTTGAAGAACACAAATATTTACCCATTTTCCAAATAGCAAAATACCAACGGGTTTCTTGAAAATATCCACATGCAGGGTCTGCATCATTTCCAGTGTAAAAGGTTGTATAAGATCAATCCGTGAAGTTCTGTTCAGGGCTGTAAGAGGCTAATCTGTTTAGCCAGTGTTTTGAGCTCCTCTGATGTGAAGATGGACCTGGTTGTATCTTTTACGCTATTTATGCCTATGGTTTTTATTATGGTGAGTGATTTTTTAAATGTTTTCATTTAACACTCTCTCTCTTTCTCTCTCTCTCTCGTTGGCTCTACCCTCTACCAGGGCGGCAGATAGGCAAATAGGCAAATCTTCCACCAGCCCCAGTCAGAGGAATGACTATATTTAGCCAAAGACATTATCTGAGAATGTCTAGTGAAAAATCAATCTGTGGCCCTGGTAGAGGGTACGTTCTCTCTCTCTCTCTCTCTCTCTCTCTCTCTCTCTCTGTTAAATAGAAAGGCATTTGAAGCACCGGTGCATCAGAATTAAAAGATATCTCATCCTGTGAAAATGAAAGGAGGTATAGTATGACAAGGCGGGTTTAGTGACTGCTAAGCAATCTTTAAAACCCTGCTTCAAAAACTCTTATATTGAATGGGATTTCTTTTAAGTATATGTATGCACTTGTTGGCATAGGAACATGTAGTCATACGAACATGTAGGGAAGATGAATATGCAACCTTCGATTAAGAAAGTTGTAATAGCATCTATTTCAACTGTGCCAACAAAAATAAATAAATAAATGAATAGATGAATTAATAGATGACTTAATAAACAAATTACAATGATGGTTATGTCTGAATTTGACTTATTTAATTAAATGAGCACAACAGTAGTCCTTACAGAAGTAAACTAAAAAATCAAAATGTTAATGGCAAACGACCTTCTGTATCTTCGTTAAAGAGTTGTAATACCGACAAAATGTAAAATGCTTTATCTTTTATGTATCTTTCAGTTGATGTCACCATCAGACGCCTTAATCTTGGATAAAATATCACAGTTAATCACAAAAATCCTGGGACCCCCAGCAGGTATGACAATTGCGCTGCAAAAATAATAGATCTAATAAAAGGTTAAAAAACTGATTTATGAGAGGTATGACAATAACAACAATTTTTTTTTTTTTTTGAGACTGACATAGCTTTCAACGGGAAGTTTGATGACAAAAGAGACTTTGAAAGGGATGAAAAATAGTGTAAAGTGTTGCAATCTGTGCTACATGTAGGGAGCTTCCACTTCGATTAAGTACACACATTCTTTGCGACCTGAGTAATAAAACACGTTACAGAGAAGCGTGGTAGACCGGCCTCTGTTTCTTCCTTTGCAACATTTGCAATTCCTCCTCATGGCTTCTGTCTTATTTCAGTGGACAACAGCTGCGCCAGTCGCCCTTGTCTAAACGGGGCAACGTGCGTGGACACGAAGCCCAACTACCTATGTTTATGTGCTAATAAGTTTGATGGCAGACACTGCGAATGTAAGGAATTAAACATTTCATTGAATAATTTATTTATATAATAGTCGTTTTGATGTTTTGTTAACTTATCGGTGTATAAAAACTAAAAAGAACAACGATCAACTTGGTGTAGGGGGTGGCATAGCGGGGGCATGTGGCATTTTCTTAGCTTGGGTAGCTCTCTCCCCTCTAAAATATGATAAAATAATTAAATGATAAAATTTTTTACGAAAAATCAAGCATTTTTTCCATTTATTTTCTGTTAATCTGACAGATATGCGGCATGAATTGAGAGAAAAAAACTGACCTAATACAAGTAGAATAATTTTCGGACTAAAAATATTTTGTGAAACAAACCCCAAGATAACAATCATTAAAATGAAATTCCTCCCTAAACGCTTACAATAAGTCACATTCCATGTCTTGCTGCGTAATCCATAGTAATGTTATTACAGATAGACAATGGAGGGCAAAATTTACCAATTTAGGCGCCGAAGGACGCACTGGGCCTAAGGACCTCGGACACCACTACACTGGGCAGGACCACGACGGACTGGTCACTCTACGTGACGGTATCCAGTACTTTTCAGTCCCTCACAGTGGACAATACATGATACAGGCTGCCGGTAGGAAACATGGATTTTACTATATTTTATAATAGCAGCTTTTTGACTTACTGCATCTCTATATTGAGCAATGTTTTTTTTTTCGAAGAAAAAGAAAAATTATTAATAACCTAATGGAAGGCTAATGTTGGTACTCATTTCCAAGTTTTGGATACTTTACCGATTCCTCATAATCTGTCACGCTAAATGGTATTCAAGAATGAACCTCTATGTAGGATTAGTACCGTCTTTGGTAAAAATGCATGCGTTCATTTTCACTTTTGATTTTTGAAAAATTACAACATTTTTTTTCAAGGAGAAAAAAGTGTTTATGCATTCAAAGTTATAATCTAATGTAGAAGGCATATGAAGTGTTTTGGTCTATTAATAAAATGATAAAATACACTTAAATGAAAACCAATGTATTTCCCGTTCTTCAGGAGCAGCAGGAGGCACAGACAGGCATAGTAAAGTACGTAGTCACGGCGCATTCGTTCAGGGCACATTTAACCTGACAAAAGGTACGGCGAAATATGAACAGCTTTTATAAGCGAAAAAAAGAGAGTTACTCCTTTATTCACATTTGAATATGATCCTTATTAGCGCAGCGCGAAGGAAAATGTCACGTCTTTCTCGATCGTTTTGGCACCCAGGGAGAGCAGAATGCTTGCATCTGACTATTCGTTTTGAAGTTGTACCTAATTTACAGAATTGTTACTTATTTTTCTACACTTAGTACCTGTTGCAAAATTAATGACATTTTGTCTCTCTGTATTCATAAATGTATATTTATCATATTATATTATTATCATTTATTTGTTTGTAATACGCATTCTTTTATTTATTATTTTTTTCGACAGGAACTATACTGAAAATCCTCATTGGTCAAATGGGCGGCTTTAATGAATACGGATTTAACAGTGGTGGCGGCGGTGGGACATTTGTAGCTACAGAGGACAACGAACCTTTGATAGTGGCTGGTGGTGGAGGGGGGAGGAATAACTTAATGCAGCGACTACCGGCCTGCGATGGGACTGTCGAAATAAAGAGCGCCATTGGTAAAGACAGCCGCGACAAATCGTGGATGAAGCAAGTCAGTTTTGGCGGCGGAGGTGGCGGTTTCTACCTAGACGGCGCTGGTTCTGGGAGTCGCGAGCGGTTCGGGAAGGCTGAAGGCGGACGGTCGTTTCTGAATAACGGAACGGGAGGTAGTGGAGGTTATCATACAACGGATGGAGGGTTTGGGGGAGGGGGTGGATCCACTGGCTTTAGTGGAAGCGGTGGGAGTGGTGGCGGGGGTGGGTACGAAGGTGGAACAAACCGAGGGGATTGGGATCAGTGGTCATTGTGCGTTGCAGGGGGGAGTTCGTTTAACAACGGGACGGAGCGCAACGGAACCAGCGGCGCCAACAGCGGTCACGGCTACGCTGTCATTACTCTCTTAGGCAAAGGAATCGTATTGACCAAACGACCGAAGGACAAAGACGAAGGTTTGTCCGCCGAAGGGAACAGTACGACGGTTTCACGGTCCCAGTTTCAGAAACTGCGCAATGAATTCGACGGCCTAATCAAAGTTGTCGGTCGTTTGCAAGGCAAACTAAACCGTATGGAGAAAAAACACAACATACTCAAGGAAAAATTCAACAAATATGTTCATAGCAATGACAAGAAGAGAAAGAAGACAAACATTCCATCAAGAAAGGACCCTTCCACATAGGAAAAAAAGACAAAGTGAGTCACGTCAGTCACACAAACATTTTGTGTTTATTCCGTATTTTTTAATGTACCAATTATATATATGTGTGACAAGGGTGCTGAGCTTTCTTATGCACCTATTTGATGGGTCTCTCCGAGGCACACTGCGATCGGCACAAGTCGGACCATAAATCAGCTCAGCAACTGTAAGATACTGTTAGACATCATGTACTGCTCGACCAGATCACACGTGACTGCCCCTCGACCGATCGGTGAGCGTCAAAATTGGTGAACATGTAAAAATAATCTGTTATTTTAATATACCTTAATATTCACACCGTATGGTATGTTGTTGATAAACCCTATTATAACAGTAGAGATAAGTTCAACCGTCTTCTCCTCATTTATGTTATCAGGAAAGATAAGTTCAACCGTCTTCTCTTCATTTATGTTATCTTTCCAATTGCATAAAACAACGTCAGCGCTAGAAATATATTATATATATTTATATAAATATATTTATAGAAATATTTTAAGCATTTTCTCATCTATCACCGATATGTAAACGTGTGCAGAACTAAGAACAGAGTATTGACCTGTTTTCGAGCTCTATAAAGTCAACAACTGGGTCTTCTTCACAAGATTGTAACAATTATCATATCATCCATGGATATAATATTAAAATTATCCTCGACTTCTGTTTTATAACTGTCCAGCTTTTTTTTCAATATATGTACTGAACACTTCAGGAATCTCGTGAATCTAATTATTATCAACTGTACAGTCTTCTTGTAGACAACAAAGAAGACGGGGAGTTAGTGCAAGGGGAAAACATCCGGAAAGAAATTGGGTTCATCCTTCTCACTCCCATACAGGATATTCCTTACTTTCGGTAAATTTCTCCAACGCAGAATCTTTTGAATACCCGGATGGGACTTATTGAATGCAGTGGTTATAAACTTTGTAGAAACCCTGTATTCCATACTGTGTTTTCTGTTGGCTTTTCCTGGGATGTCAAAATATATAGCCTGTCTCTTAAAAGTCTGAAGCAAGCTGATCCTCTTCCGGTCAGTGGTTTTAACCATGTTCTTCTTGTGAAACCACGTTCTGAAATAATCACGCGGTATACGGAAATCGTTGGAATCGGTGTAGGCTCCCTTCAACTTATTCTGCCAGTGAGTTCTTGGATTATTTGCGTACACCGCGTTGCAAAGTACACGATTTGAATTATAAAACATCGCAGATATGTGTATGACAAACCACTGAGAAAACCACCATGATGTGTGATCTAAATCGGTGATGTATGGCAACATGAAGGAAATCGTATGGCGGTGGAACCCGTTGAAAATAGCATCGAAATTATATTTCACTCCCACTGGGGCTGGAGCATCATGGATGTTAAACATATATCTTGGAAACCCAACTGCCGGTTGAAAATCAAGTAAAAACAGTTCAAATCGATCAAAAGGGTTGCGTGGTAAATCTTTTCTCCACCAGCGTTTCGTATCATTCTCATTAGTTAGAAACAAATCATCGTCCAGAAATAGGTAGTACAAGTAGCCACCGTCATTCCTTTTAGATGCACGGTCAATTGCTTCCAAGAGCAGCCGGTTACGACCTTCTGTGAGAGTGCTGTTTGGAAAGTAGATGTCGCCTGTTTTGTCTCTGTACGTCAGCCATATTATTTCTCTGTTCGGCGATGCGTTTAGACCGGGAATAGGGTGTCTTGATGCTCCTTGGACGAGGTAGACAAACTGCGGTAGTTCTTTCTGTGGTAGTACTGTCCTTTCTGGGGGTCTGTCTTTACTTTTGTTAACTGACGTCACTGTGACCCCCGAAATTTCCATATTCAGTATCCTTATGAGTATCACAGAAACAACAGCAAACAAAGCTATGTGTATGAATTTCTTCATCTCCATCTGTGTTCTGATTAAAAGAAAAAGAAAAAGAGGAAACATAATCAAATATAACAATTCCAGGGTTTCTGTGAATGTAATATGGGACTGTATGGTAACCAGCATCGATCGCTTTTTAAATAACAAAATAATGAGGTACAATTTCACATGTTATAGAAATAAAAAAAATACAAAAAAAAAAAAAAAAAAAATGCTATTCTTTCAATGAAAACGTCTCCAAACTTGGGTCCCCTATGTAATACTCTCACACACCGTGGCGAATATAAGTTATCATAATATATTTTTAATAGGATCAAACTTAAAAATAATTGTCAATTAGAAAAATGAGTTCAATGGTACATATATGAGCCATTCACACTCATGCAATTTCAATATATTATTACACGTGTTCAGTAAATAATTTATCCGGTTGATATGCAAATTACGTCAGATTCTATGACAATTACCCAACCTTATCTCCTCTTATCACAGCTAAGTCGTGGTGCTGAGTGTATAGCTCAACGCACAGGGTTAACTTTGATGTTTAAAGGCAAATATTGTGCGCCATGTCCTTGTCGCAAAAAAGCACTGTCGGTCCATACTTGTCATTTTCAACTTTGATGTATGTTCACTAGTTTGAGAGCAATTACATAAAAAAGCCTATGCCAGACCATATCATATTTTTTCACGGAGACACCGTACTAGTAGGACCGTAAAGATAAATTTCTAATCATTACCGTAAGAAGTAAAGTGAATATATTTAATGGAACTGTATATACAACCACGGCTGCAGAAAAAAAGTCACCGAAGAAACTCTAAGAAATAAGAAATGAATCGGGTACACTTTTGAATTTGAACTCTATTTTAGGCCCACAAGTGCCATTTGCAACTTCTCTCGTGGTAGTGCACAAGCCAATTTTATAGGACTGCACTTGGTAATGTTTGGTGTTGTCATGTAATATGATATACAGCAATATGGTGATGGTAAATACTGTGACGTTGGATGCAATATTCTTATTAAAGTCAGTTGCCTCAAAGGGTAAAGGTATATGCTATCACAGAAAGTACCTGTAACTATTCTTTAGTTAACTGCGTATCAATAATACTGCTGTTGCTAATTATTCTGATAAATTCATATATAAGGCAAAACACAACTGGCCACGAGTGGGTGCAAACTAACACCCTATTACAGCTGTACTAACCTGGTTTTTAACAGTACGTTTTGTCCTGCGTCCGTCCAGTGGCTCTCTTCTAGTACTGTGCACTGACAAGTTACAGTAAAATGCAGTCAAGATATGAATCTATTCATCGCAAAATCTTTGGCCATACGAAATGATACATGTATGCAAATTATCAAAATTATCATGATGGTCTGACCAACAACTTTGGTAATTTCAGGTTATACGAACAAAATGATATAGTACAGGCCCGTAGCCAGCAGTTTGAAAAGGTGGGGGGGGGGGGTCTTTTCTGAAAAATGGACCTTTTACCCTGAAAAATTCGTTACCCAGTGGGGACCTTTTACCGGCAAAAAAAAGGGGGGGGGGATTCCTACAAACCTGCCGCCCACCCTGGCTACGGACACGTACATGTAGTAGGCCTACTACTTTGCAGCCCCGTATTATATACGTGTGCCTGTGTACCTGTACATGTATATTCTGGGAAGGGGGGGGGGGGGGTCAGTCTATTATTTGACATACATTAAACGGGCGGATGGAGGCCGTCTTCTGGGTCTCCTCGAAGACGATCAGAATTTTTCAAGTTTTACATTGATGGAAGACGGTCAAAAACTTTCAGGATTTTATAGTACCTTTATTTCGCCAGTACTATAAATGAAGAACATACATCGATAATTTTGTTGATGATCTTGTTACTTTGACTGCGACAGCATTTCATCTTTTGCTTATACCCCCTTTACACTGGACGGCGTCCTTTCTGCGTCCTTTCTGCGACCATGAAATTTGGCATCGCTGTGGTCTTAATAAGGAGGCACAAGCACTGATTTTGTATCAGAATGAATGCTCAATGATCGGCCAGTTGTCGGCCGTAAAGTATTATAATTTTTCAACTCTCAAATGGGGCCGTACTGCTGGACGCAGAAAGGACGCCGTTCAGTGTAAAGGGGGCTTTACTAACTTCGGTGACAATAAATGTCATGGGACTATGGTCGCCTCGAGTTGTTTAGATCTTATCAAAATCTTGAAGCATGCGCATCCGGAGGCATTACTTTCATGAAACCCAACCCCACTCAGAATCATCGCTATCACACCGTATACAAGAGCGGTGTCGCGCCTGATACTTGGAAGCGCGTACTGAAGTACACCTTGAAAACGGTTAGTGTGGTCCGATCTACCGGTGAATTCAAGATCATTCGGTGCCGAGTCTGGTAGTTGGGTAGGCCTGTTTCTAGGAGACCAGAATCGTTTTCGCGGAAGGAAACAAGAGTGGATGGGGGAAGAGGTGACCGGAGATGAACGTCTGCCGCAACCAGGTGACCTCTACCGTGAAAGCCGGTTGTGTGTAATTTGGGGGTGGGGACGGATGGGGAGGGGGGCGGCCCCTGTGGGGTCCTCCTTTGTTATTTGTGATTAAAATTCTGATTTTTCAAAATTTCAACATGGCAACGATCTTGTGAGTATGCTTTCCTCTTATAATATGCATCTTATTTTGCTTTATGTTAATAAATTTTGGAAAATGTAAGATTAAACACACAAAAATTATCAGGAACGGGTACACTTAACTTCACAGAGTTGGGAAAGTACGTTAAGATCCTGAATCGGCTGTTAAGCAGAGATGACATGAAATCGTCTCTCGTGCAAACGCTTACCGCTTAGAATATGCATCGTATTTTGCTTAATATGCATGAAATTGTAAATAAAACACATACAAAAATTATCAGGGAAGAGTATACATAACTTCACAGAGATGCGAAATTTAATCGGCGGATAAACAGCGATAACATGAAGTCGTTTTTCATGAATTACACACTAAAAAGTAGGGACCGGATATAGTTAATTTAATTCGTCTCATTTAATTTTCATGTGACCGGGTTATTACGTCATCAGTGGAAATCTCCACTATTTACACTATGTCCTGCTTGGCCGAATCTAAATGGGGAAACGAGCTAGCTGTGGTTTTGCTGTCGTGCGAGTCTGAAGGAAACGAAACAGGATTGGGTTACAACATCTGTGATTACACACTCACAGGACAGGATTTATTTACACATTGTTGTTTTATAAAAAAATAGAGTGCAAGTCAGGTATTTACATCCCGAAATAAGACGATTTGTAGGCCTACAGTTCACGGGTATGGGAGATAATACTTTGTACTGCAGTTGAGGAAACGATGGTACAACAACCTGATTCTGGCCCCATCAAAATTTGCGACAAGAAGCAATTTTTCTCTCTGGTTGATGTGCCGTAAAAAATCCCTGATATGACCAAAAACATGGCATTACCATTCTGGGAGTTTCTTTTCCATAATGTACAGCTGCAAAACAGACTGTTATATCTATCAGATATAAGTGCTGTTTGAGTGTTATTTTCGGTTAAGATTTAAAGCGTTTCAATGTTTGGAAACACCAAATTGTTTGTTATAATAAGATAAATTCATCCCCTTTCATGTGAAAGCACCCCATTGTAATCCAACAGAAAGGAATATTTTTAAAGACTTTCAAAGATGATAACCCGTTGCTGTTATCTGGTATCATGGACGTGCAGGAGATACATATGTTCAAGATATTTGTATTTCATACTTAAATTGCACAGTGCACGATTCACACTTATAGAATATAGAATAAAACTGGGAATTTAAACATTTTCCCTATATCACCTATGTAAACAGTTGAGCACAAAGCAGAAACCTGTTTTCGAGCTCTCAATTCACCAACTGCCTCTTTTTTTTTACAAGATTTTAATGGTATAAATTTCATTCATGGATATTATAGTAAAATATCCCCGACTTTCGTTTTTGATCTGTCTAGCTAGGAGAGGCACTTTCGTTTTTGATCTGTCTAGCTAGGAGAGGCACTATTCTCTTCAATTTTTGAACTGACCATCACAATCAGTAAAAAATAATGTTAATCTGATTATTAACTGTACTGTCTCTACGTAGAAGGCGAAGAACATAGGGAATTAGTGCAAGGGGAAAACATCCGGAAAGAAGTCAGCTTCATTCTTCTCACTTCCATAGAGAATATTCCTTACTTTTGGTAAACTTCTCCAATGCAGAATCCTTTGAATACCTGGATGGGACGTATTGAATGCAGTGGTGATGAACTCTGTGGAAACTCTGTATTCCATATTGAGTTTTTTGCTGGCTTTCCCCGGAATGTCCAAATACATAGCCTGTCTTTTAAAGGTCCGAAGCAAGTTTATGTTTGCCCCGTCGATGGTTTTAACTTTGTTGTTCTTGTCGAACCACGTTCGAAAATAATCACGCGGTATGCGGAAATCGTTAGAATAGGTGTAAGCTCCCTTCAACTTATTCGCCTGGTGATTTCTTGGGTTATTTGCGTACACCGCATTGCAAAGCACACGATTTGAATTATAAAACATTGCAGAGATGTGAATGACAAACCACTGTGAAAACCACCATGATGTGTGATCTAAATCGGTGATGTATGGCAACATGAAGGAAATTGTGTGGCGGTGGAACCCGTTGAAAATAGCATCGAAATTATATTTCACCCCCAATGGGGCTGGAGCCTCATGGATGTTAAACATATATCTTGTAAACCCAACTGCCGGTTGAAAATCAAGTAAAAACAGTTCAAATCGATCAAATGGGTTGCTTGGTAAATCTTTTCTCCACCAGCGTTTCGTATTATTCTCATTTCTTAGCAACAAATCATCGTCCAGAAAGAGGTAGTACAAGTAGCCACCGTCATTCCTCTTAGATGCACGTTCAATTGCTTCCCAAAACAGCCGGTTACGACCTTCTGTGAGAGTGCTGTTCGGAAAGTAGATGTCGCCTGATTTGTTTCTGTACGTCAGCCATATTATTTCTCTATTCGGTGTGGCCTTGAGACCGGGAATAGGGTGTCTGAATGCGCCTTGGACGAGATAGACAAACTGCGGTTGTTGCGTTCTTTTTGGGGAATTATCTTTTCCTTTGCTAATTGATATCACTGAGACCCACGTAAGCGCCATATATAATATCCCTATGAGTGTCACAGAGACAACAGCATACAAAGCCACACGTATGTATTTCTTCATCGCCATCTGAGTTCTGATAAAATATAAATAAATAGATAAAAATAAAATAAAAATAAAAAAGAGAAAACATAATCAAATATATAAATTTTGGGAATATAAAATGGGACTGTGTGCTAACCAGCAAAACAACGAGGCACATTTCACATATTACAATAAATAAATAAATAAATAAATAAATGAATAAATAAATAAATGAATAAATAAATAAATAATGATATATTTCTAGTAGGATCAAACTTTTAAAATATTGTCATTTAAAATATTAGATAAATGTGTTCAAGAGTACATATATGACACTTTTATATTTATGCAAGTTCAATGTTTTATTACATGTGTTCAGTAAAATAATTTATTCGGTTGAGATGCAAATTACATCAGATTCTTTGACAATTACCCAAAATTACCCAACCTTATCTCCCCATGTCACAGCTAAGTGCTGGTGATGGATGTAGCTTAACACACAGGGATCGTTTTGATGTTTAAAGGAAAATATTGTGAACTATGTCCTTGTCGCAAAAAAAAAAAAAAAAAAAAAAAAAAAAAATGCAAGTACTGTCGTTTTATACTTGTCATTTTCATCTTTGGCGTATGCATAGTAATTTGAAGGAAAGTTGGGCAATTAGAACAAAAAGCCTATGACAGACCGACTCATATTTTTTTCACCGACACTGTACTAGTAGGACTGTAACGATATATTTTTCATCATTGTCGTAACAAGTAAAGTGAATAGCATTAATGGGTCTGAACATAAAACCATCACTGCAGAAAAAGTTCATCAAAGGAAAAAAATAATTAAATTGTGTACACTTGTAAATTTGAACTGTATCTAAGACCCACAAGTGCCATTTGCAACTCCTCTCGTGGTAGTGCACAAGCCAATTTTGTAGGACTGCATTTCGTAACGTTTAGTGTTGTCACTTTGATATACAGCAAGATGGTGATGGTAGGCCTAAATGCCGTGACATTGGGTGCAATATTCTCATTAAAGTAAATTATCTCAAAGAGTAAAGATATATGCTGCCACAAAAAGTAGGCCTACCTGTAACTATTCTTTGGTCAAATACGTATCAATAATACTGATGTTGCTAATCATTCTGATAAATTCACATATACTGCTCAATACAACTGGCCACCAGTGGGCGCAAACTACTGGTAACTCCCTATTACAGCTATACTAACCTGTATCACTTCCGGTGGCTTTCTTCTAGGAGGCTGTCTTCTGGGTCTCCCGGAAAACGGTCAGAATTTACATCGATGGGCACCTGATTTTTTCTATCGGTCGAATTTTTTTTAGGATTTCGTTGATGATCTTGTTGCTTTGCCTGTGACGGTATCCCGTGACTTTCTTACTTACTTCGGTGACAGCTGATGTCATGAGACTAAAGTCGCCTCGAGTGGTTTAGATCATATCAAAATCTTGAAGCATGCGCATCCGGAGATATTACTTTCGTGAAATAAAACGTGGTTGAGGAAAAAAGGAAAAAGGGCGATAACACGTGAGAAGAAATAAAAGATGGGGTACAGCCCTAATAAAATAGTTCGTAATCCTAATTCGTAATACGAATTTAAGTGTTGTGTGCTTTGGATAACTATTTATTTGTCTCTGTAGGATATTTCAGCCGAAATATTTATTATTTGAAACCCAAGCACTGAGTCTTTACATGTTTTGTGCCTGTCTTTCTAAGTAGGTGGTATTTGTTTACAACACCTTCGCTTCCTTCCCTCTGCTGTCTCCCTTTGTTGTTTGGAATACAAATTATAATTTAATTGAATTAAAAAAAGGATTCTGAATCTTATATATATTAGTTGGGAATATATTATGATCGTGTGTGAGATGAGAGTGGGGTGGGAAGGGTGAACCCCCCTTGAGGTCCTTCTTTTTTTTTTTGGGGGGGGGGGGATAAAATTGAATTGAATTGAATTGAAAAAAAAAAACGACTCTGACACTTAGTTGGAAATATTTGATGATCGTGTGTGATTTGACGGTAGGATGGGCAGCCCATGGGGCCCGCCTTTGTTGTTTGTGATAAAAGTTCAATTTCAATAAATTTTCTAAAAATTATTCTGACACTTTGTTGGTAATATCTTATTATTGTGTGTGAGTGGGGTGGGGGGTGGGGGATTGGCTGGGGGGGGGGAGACCCCCTTAGGTTCCCCCTTTTTTGTTTCGGATACAAATTTTTTCAAGCAACTACGTGTAGAAACTAGTTTCGTTTTAAAAAAGGGACGGAAGAGTCAACCTGCGATTTGCGTCTACTGCTACCAGGAAACCTTCGCCGTGGAAGCCGGGCAGGGTTTGTCAGTCTCTTCTCGCCATGCGACGAGACTGAGTCGACCGTATTTTTTTTTTTTTTTAATTCACGAAAATTAATACAGGACATTTACAACACAATAAGAGACAAATACACCTTCCACACACCATTCACACACTACAAACAAAGTTTTTACAAATGTTGATTAAAAATACATGTAGAATTTTTTTTGAATAAAATAATCTTAGTAGGCCTAGGCTACGACAAATGTTCTTTTCTATTTATATCAATATTTTTTCTATACTGTCCCTTCATTGTTTACCCAGTTAATAAGTTACTAGAATCGTTCGTTTGTCTGTGTCTGTGGAGTGGGGGGGAGGGGGCACGGTGGGAAGGGGAACAGGGTTGGCCTCAAAGGTGTATTAGATTTTGGGAGAATGAGTTAAGCCACTGGGGGTCCTCGATTTCATTTTGGTGGATAAAATTCATTTTAATTAATTTTTAAAAAAAAACATGATGGCATGCAGAAGCTAATGTCGTTTTTTGGAAAAAGAACCAAGGTTCTGACGTTTAACATGATTTTGACACATAGAATCAAGTGTTTTATAAGACCAAAGGTCTGGTTGTTCTTTGTACACATGACATCTAAATAAATCAATATTGATTGATTGATTGATACTAGGCTAAGTTTCATGCTTTTATCAACTTTTGCACAATTCTGGGAAAAAATTTGAACCAATCGTGCTCACAAGATAGGAGACATGTTAAAATTTTGATGCCCATGTCCCGTTGTGGTTACCAAGTATCGTGGGCGTGCAGATATATTTATCTGCCAATGTGTTCATCTTTTGGAGCATTTGCTCTCTGTTTTGATTGAGTATAATGGTGTTGTGAAACTTATGACCTAGGACCATATGATTCGGTTTCTGTAAGCTGGAGGCACAAGCTTGTGTACGTTGTTTTACCAGTGGATATTCAAAATTGTATGGTACAGGGACATTTACAAAGCAGTCGGTACGTTAAGGATAGGTTGAGTCAGGAACGGAGAAAAATAAAAAAAGGAAAAACACGCTCTATTCTTTTGAATATACCTTTATAGTCATACACCATGGTACATTGTTGATAAACACTTTTATAACAGTAAATTAAAGGTAAGTTCAAGCGTCTACCCTTCATTTCTAAAATCTTTCAAATAATGCTTGAAATAACGTCAAAGCAGGAGATCTTTATATATACATGTTTATCATATTTAAATTAAACAATGCACGTTTCAAACTTATATAGAGAAAAAATAGAAATTTTATGAATTTCCCCATATCGGCTATTTATACTTGTGCAAAACCGCTGAGACAAGAGCATAAACCTATTTTTAGTCGCGCTCTAAATTGATCCAACTGCATCTTCTTTACCAGTGGCAGATTTGGGGGGGG